>VWYI01041009.1:0-15376 GCA_013399455.1 Anthoscopus minutus
TTATTCAGAAGCTGCTGAGGCTTTTCATTTAATGGACTTCCCACTTAACCCTGTCAAGAGCCTAATCTTATAACCTGATCTAGTGCAGTCTTTCCCCAAGTTCACCCAAGGCAGCGATGCATTCCCAGTTTACACTCAGCTGCTCTGAGCTGAGGAATCTCTTTGGTTTCTCAGCATCCTTTCATGAGGAAGAGACACTTGGCAAACACAAATGGCAGTGGGACAAAGCCAGGAGATAAACTGAGTGCCTACCCTTAAGTACTGGAATGAAAAAGGTATGGAGCAGTTTAAAAGAAGTGTTGAAGAGGAGAAAAAAGATCTGGATGCCCATCACACCAAACAAGCCACACTGGACAGCAGTCACCAAGATAATTTGTTTTAGTTACCACTTTATTTTAAAATAAACATGGCTAATTCCCACACACATTTCCAGAATTTATTGCCCAATTACAATAAATACTATTATCCAGGATATTTTTAGAGAAGGGAACAGAGATATAATGGGAACCCGAGAGCTTTTGGTCACCACCATATGCTTTTTCCCAGTTTGGCTTATGCAACCACCCCACAGCATCTCCACAAACAGATCTTCCAGCTACCATACATCTTCTTCTAATAATGCCTGGAAGACACCAGAAAGCCAGTATCCCACAGTATACCACAGCAACTCAGCTCCTCTGAAGGCTAAACCAAAGTCATCATACTAATAAGCTGACTGCTATATATCCTATTAACACATGCCTCCAGAAAGCCTCCAAGTGTATTAGCACAGAATACCTTTAATCTAAAGAATCGAGGCAATGGAAAAAATGAAAAGAAAATCTCTATTTGAAAAACACACATAGCAAAAAGATAAGTTGAAAGGACTATTTGATCTGTATGAAAATACCAAATAGGTCTATATTTAGGAATATGAGCTGGAAGTACCTTTGTTGCAGAAAAAGGGAAGTGGAACACTGCTGGGAAACCAGCTGCCAGCCTTCCATAGGCAGCATTTTCCTGTGGCAGAGCTGAAAGCCAGGATCAGTGTGGCTTAGGCTA
This sequence comes from Anthoscopus minutus, assembly GCA_013399455.1. Classification (NCBI taxonomy): domain Eukaryota; kingdom Metazoa; phylum Chordata; class Aves; order Passeriformes; family Paridae; genus Anthoscopus; species Anthoscopus minutus. The sequence continues at coordinate 1,042 of VWYI01041009.1, forward strand.
GAAGGCTGCTGCAAGCAAGGTCTGGACCTAAGACCTGGTAATGCCCTTCTGTCCTCAGCTGCCCCCACACTCTGGGCACCCCAGAAATGCACACATTGTGCAACACAGCGGGGATGGTCTCCTCTCTCAGCAACAGACCTGAAGATTGCTTGGAGATCCTGGCAGACACAGGAAGGTTCTATTTTCCAGCATCACCACAAGCTCAAGGGAACATGCTTCACAGCAGCCATAGCTGAAGGTGTGCCTGCACAGTCCTTTGCAGGCAGACATGAACTCAGATGAGCAGAAGCTGCGCACTGAGTCCTGCCTCTGTTACAGCCAGAGCCAGCTGAAGCACTGGTTGTCCATGGAGGACTTGATGCATTCCCACGTGTTTCCTTGCACACAAAATACAGATTCATCACAGCATCTCATGCAATGGCGAGGTGAGGACAGGAGAACCCCAGCCCTTTGATGGAATCCAGCCCAGGGTCTCTGGCTCCACAGCTCCCCGTGGCAGTCTGGTTTCTAGGTGGCGTAGCCAGAGAGGGCAAGAGCCTCAAGACAAGGCACTCCATGGGAACCTTGCCTGAGCTGTCTGACATCTCTGGAATTTCATGCATGTGGAAGATGGATACTTTTTAGTTTCACAAAGGAATCTGAACATCTAAAAGTGGTGCCTTAACAGCACTGACCTGGTCAGCCACAAGCCAAGAGTGGTGACCAAGGCTGTATCCAAGAATCCTGTGGGTCTCACTGACACCACTCTTCTCTGAAAGTCTCCTGTCACCCATTTGGAGGATGCTGATTCCCTGTCTGGGTTTACATTCTGCATCCCAATGTCACAAGCTGGAGGTAAGCATGGATGCTTATGCCAGAGAAGAGGCTCTGGAAGGAAAGCACATGGCTGAGACTGAGGACAAACAGCACTTTCAGGATTTTTTTTCTCACTTGGGCTGCTCTGGGAAAAGAGGTAGGCTTTCTTAGCTGTCTGACACTTTAATGATGCATGAATACAAATGCAAGGCTTCGGGTATAAACCCAGAGCTCACTGCAGCTACGCAGATGTGAGGAAGAGGAGAAACAACCAGATTCTGCATAAACACAAGGCCCATCTCGACAAATCAAGTATAGGACAGGATAATGTTATTTCCAAAGGCTGCACAAACAGGGTATTTGAAACAAACAGGGGCAGCTTCTCCCATCCACAGCCTGAAGTGTGTTCTAAACATTCTGAATAATCAAAACTAATCTCACACATACCCTTGCCCTACATAGGTGGGGTGATGTGCACAGCGTGCCCACACCCTGCATGTCTCCCTGAGTCCCACTGCCTTCCAAATTCCTTCTCTTAATTGCACAATCCAAATGCCAATTCAGCATCCTGCCAGTTTCTCCCCTTCCCATGCTCCAAGCCAAAGGAGCATGAGAAGGAAAGGAGATGAGTGTGACTGTTGCTCCTGCAGAAAGAAAAGCAGCCCAGTGATGGGGCCCTTGGCTTGCACAGTGGTTCCTTTAGACAACAGGGCTGGGGACAGTGGGGGCACTCAGAGACAGGGCTGTGCCTCTCCCCGCAGCTGGATACAGCACTGGTATTCTGCCACAGAAAATAATATTTAGGGAGCTTCTGCTCTGCAAGCAACACTAGGGACTGGTTGACAGCTGCCACCATAGCACAGACAACAAGCTCTGACACCGTGCTGGCCTCCTGAAAGGGAGTTATTCTTCAGGCTCTCATTTGTTTTGCCAATGCTGAAGACACACACAGCCTCAGCCTTTGCCAGCTCAAATCCTTCCACCCACTGCCTCAGCACTCGCTGAGTGGTTATGAGTGGTTCGGAGCAGCTCTGGAGCTCCCACGCAGAACATCATGTTGCATCTCTGCTGCAGGAGAAAGAGACACCCCGGACTCACCAGCAGCGACAGCACCACAGCAGGGAAGAGGAAAAAAAACCAAAAGAAATCTTATTCTAGGCAACATTTGTAGCCAGTACATACATTGAAAGTAAGTGTTTAACTGCCATGGGCTGTGGTTGAGTTAATTGATTCTGCGGTTGAAGCAGTCAGAGCTGGGTTCCTGTGTGAGGACAGGCAAAATTCCAGCGAAGGGAATGCAGGGCTCAGAGCTGCAACCACCAATTTGTCCCCTCCAGTGGAAGGCTATGTTCTGTATCGTTCCTTCCCAAAAAAACATACAGGCAGAAGGGAAGGAAAGGGCTGCTCCACCTGGGCTGGCTTTCTGGTGCCTGCTACCAGCTTGGAGAAAAATCTGTCACTTGTATTCCACACTGCATGGGGGACTGCACTGAGTTGTTCCAGGCAAAAGGTAAAATAACTGAATAGCAGAAAGAGACAAGGAGATTTAATCCTGGAACTTTCAAATAGTGCCAACGGCATGGGTGAAAAAGAAAGCAGAGGGAATGTCTGATTTCAAATCAACCCCATTTTCCACTGGAATTGAGCCATGGAAAGGTTTTCCTTGAGAGTTCATTTAGAAGAAAATGTGAGCCTGTGCTTAGGACCAGCAGTGATAAGATTTCTGGTCATGAAACAGACCTGCTCTCAGCTCACTCCTCAAGCCCATCTTTCACACTAAACTAAAGCATCACACTGGCCCCTTACAGGGAAGAGTGGGTTTAGGTTGTGCAATCATTACGTGGACCCTGAGCTTACAGAAAGCAGCAGCAACACATGAAGTTTATTGCAATGTAAGGCAGACCTGGGAGCTGGTGCCAAGAAGGCAGTGGTATGTAAACAGGTAGTGCTCACACATACAGCTGACAAACTTGCCAGATCCTTCCCAAGCTCAGCAACTTGTTGAGACAAAACAAATCCCATCATCTATTTCCAGCAAAGAAGCTGCTCTTCAGTTTTGCTCTGTATGAAGTGCTGTGTTTTCTGCAAGATCTTCTAAGGGGCATTATTGTAAATCTGCCAGTACCAGCCTAGCTGTCAATCACTTACATGAAGGGAAATCTCAGGACTGCACAGGGACAGCTGCCCCCAATCACAGCTCATACGCTGCCATGTACGTGTGCTCTCTGTCCTGAGCATCAATGTTCACACATCCCTGTCCATGCAGGCAGTCGTGGTGTACACACAGAGCAATCAGCCTAAAGTTAGCTTTTCATGTTAAACTCTTATCTGAGCCCAGCCTTGAGACTGAGGACACTTGCTGCTTCTCAAACTGCTCAGTTTGGAGCCCACTGCCTTTGCACCTCCATGTCAGGCTGTGGGTTAGTGCAAATAGTTAAGCAACAGCATTTTGTGAGGTCAATAGATTTAAAGAGAGAAAGCAACAAATTTGGGAAAGCAGAAGTCTTACCGTCTCAGTCTCACTTCTTATCCCATTTATTCTACTATGCATCTCCAGTTGCTTCTCTGTTACTTTTTCTCCTTCCAGCTTTTCCAAGCACCTTCTGGCTTCTACTACACGTGGTGGTTATGCTATTTCCCACTCAACATGCCAATATCCTTGCTAGTGTCTGCTCCACTGCAGTCACCACATGTACTAACTCAGCACTGGCCAGCCCAGACAATGGAAAGGCTCTGAGCTTTAATGACATTTTATTACAATTTAAATTGTAATAACAATTTAAAAATAAAATTAATTACAATTAAAAACTAAAAGTATTTAACGAATGAACCAAACTTTTTCAGTTTTCCTTCCACCCTGGCGGTGAGCAGCTCTGAATTCCCAGAAGCGATGCCTGCAGCCCAAGTCCTGAACATAGCTGTGGTTACTAGAGCAGATGAGCAGAAAACTTCAGTCTCCAGGGGTTGAAGCAAATTCCTCTCACAACACTACAGGAACAAAAACAAAGGTGGTGTTGAGCACCACTGGTGTGATCCTGCTGCTTCAGAGGCAGCTTTCCATGAGTGAGCTTCCTTTCATTTGTTTTTGTGGGTCATTTCCAACAGCAGCACTTGAAGAGAACTTTATTGTGCTGGAGACAGAGGCATTCTTAAGGACTGTACAAGGGAAGTGTTCATCTGGGGAGTTTTCAAAACACATCACCCAAACCTAAGGGTCACTACATTCCAGGATATCTGTGTCAGCTGGACACTTATAAATAGTTTCACCAATCATGACCTATTGTGTATCAAAACCCTAATTCAGAGGCCTTTTCAGCATTGCTTCCTACTGCAAATACAAACAGCTGGTAAAAAAAGGTGAATTTATCATCACCTTTGCTTGGCAGTGACAAGCCCACATGGACTTCATGCTCAAGAAGCTGAGATAGGGTGATATAAAATGGCAACAAGAAACCTGCAAGCCCCACAGAAAGAACTCAGAACACCTGAATTATGAAGTTTCCATGATACTGCTGGAGGAACGTCTGAGACGCAAGCTGGGATAAAGGCAACAGCAGCTGGGACAGATATCTGCCCCACATCAAATGGAAACAAGATGCTGCTCTCCCACCCGCTTCGACCAGATCCATGGTTCCAGGCAAAAGGATCACCAGACCTACAGCGCCAGCAGATCCGTATAAACCAATCCCCGCTCCCTGCACAAAGCAAGCAATTTCTTCCTAAAGGAGTTGGGCATTCAAGCCATGCTGGAGCCTAGCCATTTCCCTTTGGCGTCCAAATGACAGCCAAGTACCTTCAGGAGGTTTTTTTCTCTTTTCTTTTTTAAAAATCTAAGTGACAGAGTATTGATGCAAGTATGCCAAGCATTCAAGTACCCGTACCAAAAAAGCTAATTAATTTCATTTTCTCCAGAACTAGGCAATATTTTAGCTTTCTGTAACACCTATGGAAACCTACACAGGCAACAGCAGGCACACCAAATTAACATCAAAAGTATTTTTATACGAATCAAATGCAGAAAGAAATGCAATGAGAGAGTCTTGATGTTTTCATTCTCTGCCACTGTCTATCTTAATCTACTACTCCCACAGCCTAGAAACATTAGCTTTCTTAAATAAGAGCCCAAATTCAATTTTCCTTTAGGCAGGTTTTAAGTAAGTTAGCCTTGAAAAGTCATTCCTGAGCTGGAAAGTTTTGGGCCAGGATTCAAAGAAACAAGCAGGATTTGAGATCTTTGGCAAAAAGTAGCTTACAGAGAAAACTGTAGCAGGGACTTGTTTGTGCTCAAACGGCATACCTATAATTCAGACAGCCATCACTGCTGTTCTCATTTATCTAGTAATATCACACCAGACTATTTTGACTTTGTACAGCTATGCTATTTAATGCGGTAAAAATGTTTTTAGCTCTGAGAGCATACAAGACACAACACTAAGCTATTTACCGAGAACAGCCTTTCAAAAACAACAAAAAATTCAAGCTGTAGGCAAAGAGTAGTTTTGGGCCGACAGATTTTAGCCAGATCGACTTCCGATAGCAGTTATACAACATGTGAGCTGCAGAGAGGCGGCAGTGCACAGGTCACGCTCCATATTTGCTGTACAGGATACCTCCTATATAGGCTCAGAGAGCAGCCAGCCTTAATGGTTTGCTTTACCCGTGTTTGAATCAGCGTGTCTCTCACACATCTTTATATACACATCTTTAAGTTCCTATTACAGAGTATTTGGATACCAATAGTATGTACACAACTGGTATGTAGGAAGGTCTGACCCCATTCCTTGCCGCCTATCTTTGCGTGGTGATGCATGCCTGCAGACACACGGATCCCAGATACTCTTAATGAGCATCCTGGACACCTCGGCAGGAGTCCCCGAACGTGGAGACACCGGTGCCAGCACCAGAGGAGGCTGCGAGGCCCCAGAACCCTTCACCCGCTGTTCCCTCCGCCCAAGGCGAGGACAGGAACTCCGCGCAAGGACTCTCCCCGCATCCGCCGCGGGCGGATCCACCGCCGGCATCGCCCCGCTCCCTTCCCAGCTCCCTGTGCCACGCCGCCTCCGAGGCAGCGGCTGCGCAGCCCTCTCGGCGTCCTGGACCCACCACCCACTGGGTTACTCCTCCGCATCCAAGTGACAAAGAAATCCCAAGTTGTGTGGTCGAGGAGAGGCGCGTACGAGAGCGGGGCTGTGCTCACCGAGAAGCGCTCCAGATCGGTGGCGGCCATGGCCGGGGCTGGCGCGGCTCTGGCAGCGGGAACGCCGCTGTCGCTGCCCACCGCGAGTGGATGCGGCTGAATGGATCCAATATGGCCACTTCCTGGAAACTCCCTCCGCCAGCCGCAGGCACCGCCCGCCCGCCGGACCGGCGGAGCCGAGGGGACGGGCACCGCTGGGGCGGAGCAGGGTGGAGGTCAGCCTTCCCTCGCCTGGCGGGGAGTGCCTGCTGCCCTCAGCGCAGCGCTGTCGGCCGGGGAGGGCAGTGCGAGCACGGGACATCGGTCGGGCTGCCCCGGCGGGCCCTCCCGGACCCTGTTGGCGGTTCGGTGCCGGTATGGGGCGAGCACATGGCACGGCTGGCATGGAGAAGCGGGCTGTGAGCGCCCTCAGAACGGGGTAGTGTGGCTGCGGAAGGGCCGTGGCCTCCTCTGCAGGCGTCACACAGACCCGTCTCGCCATCTCGGGAAGGTCCCCATCTCGGGAAGGTCTCCAGCGTTCAGCGTGCTGGAAAGGCATCACATTCCACATTCCTTTGCACCGAGGTGCCTCTGTAACACGCAGGACCCACACCAAAGTGGCAGCCACAGCATGGGTTTGAGCCGGGACACGAGAACTCACGGCCATTAACGCTGCCCGTGTTTATGCTAACTTAAACTATGCAACAGAGGGCTGTGGAGTTTTTCTTCATCGTTCCTTCCCACCTAAGGCACAGACCCAAGGCCACCGCCAGTCTCTGTAATGCAGACATTGATATTTCACGAGCTGTTAGCATGGAGCGGTTTCTGTTGCTTTCTGGTGCCCTCTGCTGCAGCGCAGCCACCCAGGAACAGCTCACCAGAGCCGCGTGTGCTCGATCGTGCTGCTGGGTCACTAGACCAGACTTACACCGCTAATCTCTCTGTTGCCCTGGTTTTGTCTCAGGCTCTTTCTCATTCAGTGACTTAATATAATTCTGTCTAACTTGCACACTCACATTGCTAGTTTCTCTACTTAGCTTTAGAAGCTTTCTCTATAGTTTTAAGTTAAACTGAGTGTTCTCTAGTGTCTGAGCCTGTCAGCACAGATAATGGGATATTTTCTGTGCCTCTGACTCCAACACCCTTCCTGGCTTTACCTTTGCAACCCTCCATGGGTGCCCTCTCAGGTTTACTCCCCCAAGATCCCATTGTACTCACCAGTGAGATTTCCAGCAGTCCTTCCCTGCGGACTCTTCACGTATCCCTTGGTCTGCCACTCATCTGTCTCCAGGACAGTCTTGGGGACCCAATCAATTGTCCAGTGATGGCCGCCACCAAGGGGAGCTGATCACCAAAACTGGGTGAGGCGTGTCTTCCCTCTGCTCACTGCCCATCGTCCTCAGACAGTGAAAATATCCTGGACATGAGCCCCCAAAATTGTCAGGAAAATTAATCCACAAACACCAGAAGTTTATGTCCAAAAGGAGACAGAGGAGTCCTGTAACTGTATTTGAATAAAGGGAGAGGCCATAGGGCATCTCCCCTGGGGTCTCAAAATTTTCCTTTTCATCTTATTTTCCCGGCAGCATTTCCTTCCTCATTCTCATTGGCTGAGGTACAGACTTCCAAAATGCACTTCTAATGTATACTCCCTCATTTTCTTCCCCTTGTGTCTCTGTTCTTTTTCTCTAAATCCAGAGATGTAGCACAGTTTTGTGTAACAGTCTGTGCCAATTAGTGGAATTCCTATGGAACTTATGGTTCCCTTATTGCTTCTTTCACCTCTCTGTATCTGGCCTTACCTACCATCAGGCCCACAGTTTGTAAAGACACCTCCTTCTCATTAATTTCATTCTCAAACAGGTGCTGGTTTCTGTGAGCTGCAGGTCAGATGCAAAGATTCACAGCAGAAAGGAAGAGAGAGACATTGTGAGACATTGCAACAGATCGAGAGCCAACACTGCTGCCTCCTGGCTCTGAGCTGTGCTGCTCAGACCTCCTGGAGCCGGAGTCCTCTGTCCCTTTGTCCAGTAGTGCTGCCATCAGTGTGGAGCAGATCTCTGTGACAGCAGAGCGCCTTATAAAAGCCTATAGTTATTTTTAATCACCTTGTTATTTCAAAAAGTACACTATTTCTAATGTCAAATCAAGAGAAACCCTGCTGATTTCAAAAGATTCAGTTGCATAAAACTGCTTCAAGAGTAGTGACTTGGATTTGGTTCTTTAACTGCTAATTGTTATGCAAATTATTCCTAATAGCTCCATAATTAAATTTATATTATAGTGCTGAATGGTCCTGCAAGGATTTTAAATTTCATGGAATATTTTTATCTGCTAAACCACAGTAAATTTAAGATGAGCTGTGGGTTCTTTACAGGTAAAGAGCTGAGGCAGAGAGAACAAAAGACTGGAGAGTCACAAATGTGCTCCTGGAATCTCTTTGTCCTGGGGAGAGCAGGGGAAATGCCCTTCTCTGCATCAATGGTGGCATTGCAGCAGCACAGTTCTGATGGTTGGGGAGATTAGCAAGAGGAGCTTTACTTCTCATTGTGAGCACAAGTATAGGCAATGAAAGTGGAGAGAAATAAATGTTATCACACAGCCCCTTTGACCTTGTAGGCAGACACAGAAAGCAAGAGATCATTCCACCTGCCACAAGAATGCAGAAGACCAAGGCCTTTTGAGGAGGGCTTCTACTTTCAGGGCTGAATAAAATCGTTGTTTTATAAATCCAGCTGGTGCAGATAAATAGATCTCCTTCAGGGTTTTCAACACAGGCCAGAGAAAGAAGCTTTTGGATAACTATGCATTTCTTACTGTATGTCCTGGGGATTGCTAGAAATCAAATGGTTTATAGCTACTCTTTTAGCATCAACACCACAAAGCACTTTATTAAACTTTCATTGGTTATACTGACAATATATGGAGCTTATAAAGCATTTCTACAGAAATGCTATCTTTCTCAGCTGGAAGTTGATAGGCGCTGTAGGTCCATTTCTGTACAGAAACAGACCCCAAATTTCCCTGCTGCCTAATGCTGAAGTGCGGTAGATGATAGATTTAGATTAGCTATTCAAAGAAAACTCCTTCCTCTGAGGGTGGTGAGGCCCTGGCACAGACTGTCCAGAGAAGACCCATCCCTGGAAGTGTTCAAGGCCAGGCTGGATGGGGCTTGGAACAACCTTGTCTAGTGAAAGGTGAACCTATCTCTGCCAGGGAGGCTGGGAGTTTTAAGGTCCCTTCCAACCCAAATCATTCTATGAGTTGATTCTATAACTAAATGGAACCTCATGCCAGGTTTGTGTTATCCTGCTAAAATCCCATCAAGTTCGCAGGCACCATCTGAAAAACAGAGGATGCTTGGGATGAAGCCTTGCCTAATCTGTGTGAACAAGTAGTATTTAATAAATACAGACTCTGGGGTACACAGAATACTGTGTTTGAATGGCTGCTGTTAAGAAACATCTTCTGAACTGGTTACTGAGGTCCTTAGTTAGAGCTGAATCCTCATTTATGAGAAAATGCCTTTTATCTGTAAATAATCTCTGCTTCCCATCCTCCCCCCCACTCCCACTTGCTGCCCCTTCACAGACTTTTGCTCAATTGTTTATCTATGGAAGTTTACTGCATTTCTCCATGGAACAAAGAAAGAGCTATTTTCCCTCACAATGTGTGGTCTTTGTTTAACACGAAAATATCAACAAGAAAAGTGGGAAATCATGGGCTTTGTCATCCAATTTATTCTGGAAACTCTGATTTCATTTTGGAGGAAAACAAGTTTTCCTTGAGATAAAAGTCCAAGCTGTAGTTAATAGCAGCTAAGATTTGCCTTTCTACAAAGCAGCATCCTGTCTGACTGGGATTATCCTCCACCATTCCCTTTTCTTCCTCTTTTGCTTCCAGCCCAGAATCTCATCTTCCCTGTGGTTCTGAGGATATCATGCAGGAAAGAGCAAGACCTAGGGTACCATTTCCTTCAGTTTTGGGCAGTAGAAACTTCTTTGCTTTGACTAGATACTGTGTTTAATCTCCCACTTTATTTCCTGGTTTTGTGTGGTGTGGATAATTACAGTCATACAACCTTCACCTTCCTCCTCTGAGGAGGCAGGAAAAGCTCCCAGGTTCACTATGCAGTTTACTTCACTGTAATAATAAAAATTTGACTGGGAAACTTCTTCACAGGAAAGGTAACTTAATCTTATAAATCACATGGTTATTAATAGAGGCCAGCTCTGTACAGCCTGTGATGCAGAAATAATAAACTACAATATCTGTGTTTAAAAAAGTAGTAGTCAATTAACCTAATAATGGGCCTCTATATATTGTTTTTTTCATAGCCAATAAATGAAAAATATCAAGACAGTTGGCTTGAGATCTCTTGCAAAGCAGCCCACAGTATTCTGTAAATAGCCCAACAAGAAATACTTGTTTTATAGGTTTTTGGTGACATAGAAAGAGGCAAAACTTCTCATGCTTTTTTTTTTAAGGCTGGAAATTTTGGATGACTGATGAATATAACACCCATAATGTTCCAGGGTTTATATTAATAAAATGGATTCAAAGGGTTTAATTTCTGCTCCATAATCTGATCATTGTGACCAGCATTCAGCAGACTCAGAGGAGCTCATCAACAGCTCTGATACTTGGCACTCATCCTGAATAGTGGGCAACCAAAAGGCATCAACAGCTAAAGGGAAAGGTTGGCAAACAGGATGTGTGTGGTCTGGAACTGATATGGATGATTAGCCAGAAGTGTTGTTTTCTTCTTTATTATAGATAGCATAGGAGGTTAATGTGTTAGGTTACTAACATCTGCTGAAAGCTTGTGAAAAAGAGCACAGTCACATGCCATGGGTTGCCCATGAAGAGAGTGTGTGTGGGACAGGTGGCTGGAGGCATCACCTGGGCAAAAGAGGTCATTGTGTCAGGGCAGTTAAACCACAGCAATGACTTCAGACTTTGTATGGCACAAGGTGTGTATATAAACATCCTGTCTCCTCTTCTAGGACCTCCTGGCAATGTGTCCTTCTGCTCTGCAGCAATGGGGAATCCCCAGATCTGCAGAGGGAAACAGTCTCAGTAACTCCCCTCTTTTTGGACCTTGACCCAATACGACTGCTCAGAGAGGCCTGGCTGTGTGAGTGTGGAGCAGTGAGGTCTCCTGGCAGCCTGAAGATCCCTCTTCAGGAATGGTGCTGGGCTAAGGATAAGACAGGTGGGATGTGACAGCACCCTTGTGGGTCTCAAAGGATACAGAAGTGCAGTAGTGGGATGCTGTGCAGACAGGGACAGAGTGCAGCGATCTTGAAATGCCCCCCTCTCCCCTTCCATCCTATGCTTGAACCAATTCAAGCAACTGGACCACCTTCTCCCTTAACATTTGTAACATAAGAAAACGTTTTTTATAAGAACCTGTTCTTCTGAATCATTTCCCACCTCCTCACTCTCATTTGCAAATACGAACTATAATTCTAGGGTATAGCTGAAAGTTTGCAATGCAAAAATCACAAACTGCTGAGATTTTCTTACGCCTGCAAGGGATTCTAGTAAGGACCTGAACAGTGAAAGCAAAGCACAGTAACTAGTATTTGGATGCAGGGTCATTTTTAGCTCTCTACATAGGGAAGGCAATGCCATGAGCTATAGAGCATTGCAGAAAACTGCTGAAGTATCTGCCTCAGCAAAGCCAGGGTTGCTGTTCAGGTCATGTGGAAAGGCAGTAACAGGAGGTGTGTGATTCACATAGAAATACAGAACCAATACAAGAAGATCGCACACTATTTTTATGTGAAAGAGCATTAGAACAGCTAAATTATCTTGAGGAACTGGTTCAATGCCAGCTCATTAGCAAAAGATTAAATAGTTTTACAGACATTTGCATAAAGATCGAGAGAAAAGGGGAAAGAATGCCAAATGCAATCTGTGGGAAAAACCTCTTCTACCCTTAGTAAAGAGGCAGAAGGGAAGTCAGCATCAGCAAGGAGGACACACCTCACATTGCCTTTAAAATGGAGACTTTGACACAGACTGATCATAGAACCATTAAAGCTGGAAAAGACCTCCAATATCATCAAGTCCAGCCTTTGACTAAACAACACTTTTGTCTACTAAACCATAGCACTAAGTGCTATGTCCAGTAATTCCTTGAACATTTTGGGGATGGAGACCCCACCACCTCCCTGGGCAGACCATTCCAGGGTTTGAAATCTTTACTGTAAAGAAATTCCTTCTGATGCCCAATCTGAACCTCCCCTTGTGCAGCTTAAGTTGCACTTGTCCTGTCACTGGTTGCCTGGGAGAAGAGGCCAAACCCCAACTTTGTAAGCCTTCTTTCAGGTAGTTGTAGAGTGATGAGGTCTCCCTATGCTAAAAACCTCCAGCACCTCAATGTCCTTCCTGAATCGACGGCCCCAGAACTGGACACAGCACTTGAGGTACGGCCTCACCAGTGCTCAGTAGCTGCTCTGCCCTGGTACTAGAGTACCAGACCTGGTCTTGCTGGTCACACTATGGCTGATACAGACCAGGATACCATTCTGGCCCACCTGGGCTCATGCTCAGCCACTGTCAACCAGCAGCTCCAGGTTCTTTTCCAATGGGATGCTTTCCTACCACTCTGCCCCCAGCCTTTGGCTCTGCAGAGGGTTGCTGTGTCTGAAGTGTAGGACCTGTCATTTCACCTTGTTGACCCTCAAGTGTTTGCCTCAGTCCACTGATCTAGCCTGTCCAGACCCCTCAGCAGAGCCTTCTTACTCTCCAGCAGATCAACACTCCCACCCAACTTGGAATATCTGAGAACTCACTGAGTGCTCTCCAGCTCCTCATCCAGATGATTAATAAAGATATTAAATAGGACTGGGACCAATACTGAGGCCTGGGGAACCCCACTAGTGACCAGTCACCAACTGGATGTGGACCATTCACCACCACTCTCTGCACTCAGCCATCTAGGCAGTTTTTAACCCTTTAGAGAAGAGTGTGCTCCAAGCCATGGGCTGCCAGCATCTCCAGGAGAATGCTGTGGGAGATAGTATTGAAGGCTTTCGTGAAGTCCAGGTAGACTACACCCACAGACCTCCCTACTAGGCAGGTCACTTGGTCATAAAATAATATTCCATTTTATTAAGTTCTCAGACTGAAAACCACTCCAAATCTATTTGCTTTTTCTTATCCATTTTCATACAGTTACTTTTAACTGTCTTCATACCACACTGACTGTTCATTCTGTTCTGTTTCTCTTGCTCTTCTCCTAGACAAACTGTTCAGGCATCAATTTAGTGATCTTAACTGCAACATTCAGAGGAGGAAAAAACAAGTTTTCAGGCTGAACATCCCTCCAAGAGGTCTTCAGTTCTCCCCCTTTGCCTGGGGAAAAGCATTTTTCTGGGATTTATTTTCTCCTGTAAAGAGAACGCAGTGTTAAATGTTTAAGCACAAGTAATTGATAAGACAGCAGAGGCAGCTCTATAAAAAGAGAAGCTCTGTCTTCTTCTGGTGGACATGAACAGATACAGCCATGGTGTAAATATTTAATTGTTTAAATAGACACGTACATCCACATTGTAGATGCAATCCGTATCTGTATCTAGAGATAGAAGACACAGATAGTACTATATGATTACATATATGATTATATATAGTATCACATAGAGGTGAGTATATTTCAAGACTGACCCATATACCCATCTTCTGACTAATTTTGAGGCATCAGCCTCTTGCCCAGCAGGATCCCAGGTCCCACAGAACACCTGAGGCTTTTCCAGGAATGGAGACCAAACTCTGCAGTGACTTCTACCCAGTGCTGCTCCACTTACTTGCTACTGAAACAAAACAAAAACCAAACCAAACCAAAGCAAACAAAAAACCCCAAACCAAACAAAAAAAACCACCACAAAATCCCAAAACCTTTTAGGAAGCTGGAAGACGAGTAAATGGAGTAATTCGGTGCTGCCCGAGGAGTCTCCGATACCGTCGTGCATTCACCGAGTCTTCCCTCGGGGCCGGCTCCATGTCAGCCACGGCCCCCGAGTTTCCCCGCGGTGCCACCGCCCCCCGCTCCCGCTACCCGGGCCGGGCGCTCCCGGCTGCGCCGCCCCGCAGGCGGGGCGGGACCCGCGCGGGGGCCTATGCGCTCCCCTGTGCGGGGTGGGGCGGGGCGAGGCCACTCGAGCACCTCCGCGGGAGCGGCCGTAGGGGACCTGCTGGCCGCAGCAGGTGCTTCTCTTCCCCGAGCCCTGGGCACCCCTTCGGGCTCACTGCATCCTACGCCGCGCGGAGGCGGCAGGCGCGACGGCGGCTCCCCCAGCACCACCTGTGGCGGCGGGATGGCGGAGCTCCACATCAGCGCGGAGGCAGTGATGGGCT
>VWYI01041009.1:15413-109448 GCA_013399455.1 Anthoscopus minutus
GTGGCGGGCGGGTGCGCAACACCGAGCTGGTGAGCGCCTTCCGGCCGCTGCTGGAGGCCGGCGGGGCCGGTGCCGATGCCGGTGCCGGGGACGCGGAGGGGAGGGCGGTGCGGCGGGAGCGGTTCAAGGCGGCGGTGAACGCTGTTGCCACGGTGAAGGAGATCGACGGCGTCAAGTTCGTGGTGCTGAAGCAGAAGCTGCGCCCTGCCCCGCCGGCGGGGGGCAATGCTGGCGTCGCTGCCCCGATTCCCGTCCCCAACCCAGTTCCCGTCCCCGACCCGGACCGCGCCGGGACGCCCCCCGAGGAGCTGCTGGGGCCGCGGGCCGTGGCCGAGCTGCGAGGCCTGTTCCAGGGTGGCGGTGGGGGGGTGCCCCTGCCCGGCGGCGCGGGGGGGGCCCGGCGGGAGCCGCCGTCGAAGCCCTGCATGCTGCCCGTGCGCTACGTGCTGCCCCACGCCGTCCCGGCGCCGCCCGAGGAAGCGGCCACCCCGCTGTCTCCCCCGCCGCTGGACGAGGAGACCGGGTCCCGTTCGCCCGGGCTGCGGAGGGGGCCCAAGAACCACCGGGCTAGCGAGGAGACGGTGGTGCCCCTGGAGCAGGCGGAGCATCAGTGGCTGGTGCTGGCGGCCGACGGGCAGTGGACACAGCAGCTTCACGGGCTGCTGCTGGGCGACGCCAGCCTGGCGGCTCGCAGGGACTTCGTCTCCGGCTTCACGGCCCTGCACTGGGCCGCAAAGAGCGGCAACTGCGACATGGTGACCAACATCATCCGAGCGGCCGAGAAGGGCGGGTCCCGTGTCAATGTGGATGCCAGGTCGCATGGTGGCTACACTGCACTGCACCTGGCTGCTATACACGGCCAGGAGAAGATCATCACCATGCTCGTCTATAGCTACCATGCCAAGATTGACCTGAGGGACTACAGTGGGAAGAAGCCACACCAGTACTTAAAGGAAGGGACGTCCCTTTCAATCAGACGCTTGCTGGGGGACCCCAGCGTTTCCCAAAACATGGAGCACTACATGCCCATCAAGAAGTCCACAAAGCTTGCAGCTTCAATCTTGAGCTCCACTAGCACTTTCCTGGGAGTCATATCTGATGACATGGCTTTCTATGATCTCACCAAAGGTTTAAGGAAGCCCTCAACTTTAAACAAGCTTCTGACTGCCACTACAGGCCCGAGGAGGAAGCCAAAGACCAGAGGGGGCTTCCCTTCATATTCCTCACTCTCTGACGTAGTGGAGGAGGAGGAAGAGGTTGTCGTGAAACGCAGACCCGTTTCTGAGCTGTTCTTTGGTCACTAGCCTCTGCCTTACTGTGATCAAAATGGTTTAATAGCATGGTTGGTGTGTCAGCTTTCTCTTGCAGAAGCAATTTGGATTTTTTCTCTCCATATCTGTCGTTTTGGATGTTTAACTGAATCAGTGATAGAGTCTACATCCAAAGTCTGCAGCATGAAACCCAAACCCAGGTGCCTATGGAAAGGGAGCTGCCAGGAAATGCTATCCATGCTGTATGTACCATTGTGCTGATCTACTGGTGGAGACTGCAAACTTTATACATAATGGCTGAAAAACTAAAACAGCATATGTGTATGTAGACAGGTCAAAATGCCTGAAGTACGGCCTTCTTGATCTGTGTCCTTCAGCTAGAGAGCAGAAGCAAGGTGAAGGATTGCATATTTTACACTGTGAACAGCAAGCAGGTAGCTGTCTACTTTAACAAGGCTTGTTGTCTAACAGGATTAAATTATCAGAGGAAAGATGCATAATTTTCTATGATGTTTTTGATTATTTTGGTAGCAGAAGAAGGATATTTCTATTTACAAAAGTTGTATACTTTTTCAAAATAAAAGTTCTCACTTTGAGAGTTTCTCACTCAGTATTTCACATCAGAAATACTAACATAATCTCAGTTGTTGCCTGATGCATTTTATTAGATGAATTACTTAAAAGCATAGACCCTGACTTTCAGCATTCAAGTCACTATGACTTGTCTACCTCAGTTTGAAAGCTTGGCTAGTCGTTTAAGTTTTTCTCTCTTCCTGAAAAACTTTTTGACCAGGTGGTACTTACATGTCTTGATGATACTGTGAACATTTAAACTTTACTGTAGTTCAATCAACTTAAACTGAACAAAAAACCTTGTTGATAGTGAAAAACTGAACTGAAAAACTGGGAATTGGATCTTTCAGAGTTCCTGAGTAGCCACCTGAAAACAAAGTTAGGCTTGTACGTCTGATTCTTTTTGTTTAAAACTTGGCCCATTTTGACCTATGTACAATAAATATTTGTAAGCATTAGGCTTTATGTAATGTTAGGTGCTCTGCATGACCTCTTGAACCAGTGTTTATCTCAACAGCATGAATCATTGACCTAAAACAAACTCTACTTCTTTTATATTATAAACATGATTGTCCTATATCTAGAACTACACATAGCTCAAAAAGCATGCTAACTGCATGTTAGGTTTGCAATAAGATTATTATTTTTTTTAATTACTGCTTGGTTAGAGTTAATGAAAAGAGGCAGAGCTGTGAACAGAAACTGTCCGACTTCTGGGACAAGTCTGATAAACCTGCACGTTTTCTTTAAAACTGACTAGAAACCTGTATCATTGAGAGGTGCTGAAGGTGAGAGCAATGCTGCACTGGCTCTGTTTGGGTTTCTACATTGAAACACTGGTTTGCATACTTAGCCTTTTTTTCCAAGTCAGTGACTTCAGGAATGTTTTGGTTTTTTCTGCCTTGCATTAAACATAGTACTTGGTTCTAATTGGCTTGTCCCAAACACTCACAAGGCATGCTGTAGGACTGAAGATGGAGGTACTGCCTTCTTTACTACAAAGCACTCTCCCTGAAGTTCCTGGAGTTGGTGACATTCATTGGGAGTGTGACTGGAGGTTGAAGCCAGGTCTGATGCACCTTTTCTAGGAAGAGACTGGATTATTCTGCACCAGTCTGCTTCTGGATTGAACTAATTAAGTTGTTAAGCAAAGGTTAATGATCAAGCACCTCATGACTTCTATATCTGGAGTAGGGTTTAAAAAAAAAATAAAATCCAATTTGCTCTCTAGCTGTTGGTGTGACCATTTTCCAGTGTGGTCCTTTGAAACCTTGATTTGTGCTGCACTCTGTCAGCTTGCAGAGTTCTGGGGAAAACAGGACTCTGTAAAGTGTCTTTCTAAGTGTACAGGCATAGAATTTCTTTTTATTTTTTTTTTTCTTCTGTGAAACCACAGAAGTGTGTGTGTGCATTCATGTTACCTCTGAGGTACTGACACTGCCTGGTGAAAGCATTCTGTTTCTGTGGGAATTGCAAACACTCCCTTTTGGCTTGGCCTTATTGAAAAGTTTGTTCAATAAATATGGGTATAGGCTTGATACTTGTTCAAACAACATTGCTGAACTTTAATGCTCATTCAGAGTCAAGCCTACATGAGGCAGAGGCAGAGTGCAAGGTTGAAGTTTTTTGTGTTTAAAAACCACACCTGACTAATCTGGAGAGCATGGTTGTGATTTCATCCCTGGGTAAGTAGGGAGAAGGTTTAATTGCTTCTCTATTTTCTGTCAAAGAAGTCACAGCTGAGATAAGATGTCATTGCAACACATATCATTAAGAAAATTCTGCACTACTCCTTCCTCAGAGGCATTGAAGCAATTAGCTGGTGTGATAGAAAAATGCCCAGCAGTAAGAGCCCTCTTCCAGTATTCCCCAGGGAGTGCTGGAGGCTTGGCAGGAGGGTGGTATCACAAAGGTGGGGAGCTCACAAGGCTGGGTGCTGTGGGTGGGGTAGGCTGGGCCCAGCTCTGCCAGCAAGTTTGTGCAGTGACTCAGCTCATTCCTTCTCCTTGTTGACCCTGAGAAGGAAAAGATAGTATTTAGACAGGCTGGGATGAGTTCACGCAGTGTGGTACAACTTCGGGTGCAGACGAATAGTGAGAGGTATTGAGAACACACTGCTATAATGATACAGGAATGTATAGTGCCTTTGGTTTGAAGTCAAACCAGTCCATCCACCTGGCTGGGCTTTGGGTTCTAATGTCACCTTTTAAACTATGAGAAGGGACACTGTAGGGCAATGAGTGATCATGTGAGTGTTTTCCTGCAAGAGACTAAATCAAGTCTGTTTTATGAATCCCTCAGCTTGACTGATTCTACCTAATTCTCATTTTCAAGCCCAAAAAATTTGGCTGACTGCAGTAGGATTTTCACCTGAACAAATGACAGCTGTGAAATGTAGCCAGGATGTTTTCACAGGAACAGCTGAGAGGAGAACTAGGTTACTAGTGCACTGGTCTGGGACAGGGGCTGTGCCGTGGGCTGGCCAAGCAGCCTTTGAATGCCTGGCCCAGCCCAGAGCTGGGAGCTGCCCAAGGCACCATCAAAGCTGATAGCAGGAAAGGTAAAAAAACAAAAAAACCTGAGGTCCACCCTCCATGTGCCTCTGCCCCCCCCGCCCCCCTCTCCCCCCCTTCCGGATCTGTTTCTGCCCCTGGGAGAGGGCTTAGTGGTGGGGAGGGCTCCGGCATAGGAACAGGAGTCAGCAGCTTGGTGGTATTTTGCTTTGGTTACTGGCCTGCCCTCTCAGCATGTTTCAGTTTTCCTGCTATAAAATGTAGATAATCACCTTGGTCACTTTAAAGTACACAGTCAGTGCTGATATGCAAATTGAAATCAAGATAATGTTTTTAGACTTGTAAGGCAGCATGAGCAGTGTCATTCCCCCACTGTGTGAATGTGCATTCAGTGGAGCACCTGCACAAATAAAACTAGCTCAGATTTTAGTTCAGCAGCACTAGGGATCAGGAAAGCTACCATTTGCCTGATCCTGGCTCAGTCTGCTTGCTAAGGTAACTTGGTTTGTTTGTTCCTCGGCACATTTTGTTCTGAGGAGTTTCAGCTCTAAAACTTGCTTTGAAGAGCTCTGCAAACAAACCTTAAACCATGATTGTGCACACAGGGACAGACTTTGTCCTGGATGTGGCTGTTTGAGCAGTGTGAGGCAGTATGGTTGTGGTCAGGCCCACAGAGATTTTTGGCCATCTCCATTCCTTTGTG
Organism: Anthoscopus minutus; assembly: GCA_013399455.1. Taxonomy (NCBI): domain Eukaryota; kingdom Metazoa; phylum Chordata; class Aves; order Passeriformes; family Paridae; genus Anthoscopus; species Anthoscopus minutus. The sequence goes on from VWYI01041009.1 coordinate 20,474, forward strand.
AGTGCTGCACAGAAATGTGGACTATGAAAACCCAGGAAATGCCACTCCTGCTCTGCAGAAAAGTCTTAATGAGATTTCAGCTTAATCACAAATCCACAGTCCATTGGCAGAGTCAAAGTGGCTCCAAAAGACCAATGGGAGCTGCAGCCACCAGCTGGAGGTAGAGGAAGCATTTCTAGACAGTCCCCTAATTCCCCATTGCTCATCTCTTGCTCCCTCTCTTCGTGTTTCCACCATGACCTACATTCCTTGGATGCATTTGCCTCCTGATTTGCATATTAATCTGAATAAAATGGCAACATGGCGGTTTTTCCCTTTTTCAATTGTTTGTATTATTGTGGGACTCCCCAGATTAAGAGGTTGTTAACAGGAACTTGGCCAGCATGTAGCATGGGCAGAAACAGTGTGGTGTTTGTTTGCTGCAGGGGAAGAGCAGGGACAGAGCAGGACAACACCGATCTCTGCATCCTAATGAAGAATATTTCTATTCCAGTTTTAAGGTTTATTTCAGTAATTTATAAGACAAAGCAAGTCATTAAGCACATTGAGCCTTTTTACTGTGTGTGTAACCCAGAACCAGGCAAAATGCTTGTTAGCACAGTTTTAGTACATCTTCCCTTTCTATGAAGAGAAAATAGAGATGTGCACGATAAAAATTATGCTGGCAGTCTTCAGCTTTCCCTTTCTCGGTAGAATTTCTGCTCTATATTCTTAGGTAGAGCATTACTCCTTTTCTTCACCTGAAAAATGGGTTCTTAGCCAGACCCAAACAATTTCCTAAGAGGAAAATTGTCCATCCCCATCACCTTGAGACCCTCCAGACAAGGTAAGAGACTCCAGCTAGAAAGCACAGCAAGCACTGTGGAGTCACACCTGACACAAATCAAATAATATTCATTTCCACTGAATAGAACCCGATACCCAAATGCACAAGCCCTTGATGTGAGGTCCTGGTATTGGGGTGCCAGGCCTTCCCCGGTGTCCTCACCCACAGGCTCCTGTGTGAGGCATATGGTCACACCAATAAGATTCACCAATATGGTCACAGTAACAAACTGCAGTGGTACAGACAGACATACCATGATTTTTGTGTTGTACTTTCTTCCACCATTGTCCCATGGTAGTTTTCCCCTTTGCAACAAAGAACTATGGCTTCACTCTAGGCTGGGATCAGCTCTGGACCAGACCTGTCCAAGCAGCCGCTGTGACATCAGGTGATGCTGACTCTGTGCTCAGCAGGGAACAGCTGAAGCCCAGACAGGGGTCCTGCAGGCACCAGCCATTCCATCAGGAGCTTTCACAGGGCAGGGATCTCTGGAGAGATTGTTTCATAAGTGGTTCCCTTTTGAGGCAGTTTGGAATGTTCTTGCTCTTCCACCATGGGCTGAACCCATTAGAAATGCCTCTGGGTCTTTATTCACATTTTTAGAAATGTCTCTTATTCTCTGAATCAAGACTATCAGTGCTGCCCATATTCTCTCTCTGTGGATTTGTCTATGAGATGACTCAGCTTCAAGGCTTATGTGGTATTTTAAGAGTCTCTGATAACCTTTAATGCCTCTCTTCATTTGGCAGTGATATTCAAATACTGCTTCTTGAGAGCCTTTTGTGAACTCCAGCAGTTACATGATTCCTACAGTCTGATTATTCTTTAATGTCTATGTGGGCTCCCTCCAGGCACAGAAGATTAGTTTTGCAATTCTGCTCTGAGTTTATTTTAAAAAATTTATTCAGATGGTTACCATGAATTCTCAAAGAGAGAAAACACCCTTCTACTTATTAAATGCAGCTGTCACAAGCACCAGATATATATTTGCAGAGTACATTTGCATTAACTCCTGAAGCTCTCTGTTCCTTAATAGTTCCACATGCTAAAGCCCCTCAGCATAATGCCCCAGTGAAGACAGTGAGGCTGGGGTTTAGAACAAAATAATTTAAAGCCTTCAATTTAATGCCCAAAAGGCTGAAACAGCAGCAGTGACTCCCACATATTGCAGTTGATGTTAAATGAAGTTCTAAACAAGCTGCTGTGTCTAAAATCTCTCAATAGCTGCCAGGACACTGCTGTCAGATGGGCAGGATGTACTGCTGCTGCCAATGACTGCTGCCACACCTGCACCACAGGCTCATGCTCTGCCTGAGGCAATACAAGTCATGTTCTTATCCCAAAATCAAGCCCACCTACTTCTGCCTAGCACAACAGAAGTTATTGCAGAGTCTCCCCCCACACCACTTGTGTGTGGGTGGCCAAGTGAGATGCAGAGATCATTCCTGGAATCCTACCAGCCTCCCACTGCCAGCACCCCACAGGCAGATCTGGGCGCTTGCATTTTGCCCCTTTCACCTCTTCCTTCTCAGTGCTGCTGTTTTGCACTCTCCTGGATGCAGCTGTCATTAATTCATAGAGTCAGCTCCCTTCAGGGCTCCAATTACAATTCTTCATGGAGCTAGGCTCACATTATGTTCTACCTCTGAAGGTATCAGGCCAGCAAGTCAGCAACAGGAGACTCCCAAGGCTGGGTAAGAGAGGGGATTTCCTGCCTGCTCTCCCAGGGGGTCAGGTACCAGGGAGCTCCTTGCATTTTCCCAACTCACACAACCTGACTTCGTTTACGTAAGAAGTCGAGCAGCATGGGGCTGTTGCTGTGGTGCAGAAGTCTCTTGAAGCTGATACTTTCCCAGGGCTCTGTTCAGAGGTAAGTCAGTGCCATTGCTGCAGAAGTCACAAATGGAAGGCTGCTGAGTAATAATTATATATACAAGCGCTGCACAGGATTTTATGTGGATAATCCCTATGGATCTGCTCCCCCAAGAAGACCACCAGTTACTGCTATTGAGAGTTCAAGTCTTAAATTTTCTTCTGATGGTAAAGGGTCAGAAAAAACTGTGTGGAGCCGTGTAGGATCACAGTGTTGTAAAATGAAGATGCTCTGCATTTCTGTCCATCTTGCCTTCTACATACTTGAAGCAGGGAAAAAGCTGCCACATGTTGATATGGAGATGTAACTAGTGCTGTAAATACAAAACTTTCAGCAAAAGGCAGTAGAATTCAATAGCATGTGCTTAAACTATTTCTTGGCTTCAGTCTCTACTTTCAGAGGCCACAGCTGACCAGAGCAGAAAGGGACACTTACCATGTCTTAGTATGTTGGTGTGCTAGGAATGCTGCACATGGCTGAGGCCCCGCATGAACTTTCACCTTTAGTCTCCTAATAATTTTTTTATTAGTATCAAATACTAATATCTACATAGTAGATATTATTATATCTACTATATAATCTATAGTAGATTAATATCTATATAGTATCAAATACTAGTATCAGTATCAAAACTGAGACCCACCTGACAATCTGGATGTGCTGGTGCTTTGAAAGGGGGTCTCTGCTTGCCTGCAGAAAGGTGCTAATGCCATCACTGTGTCCATTTTTCACTTTGCCTGGAATTTACAGTCTAACATTGTACCAAGGAGACTTTTTTTTTAAAAAACAGAGTAAAAGTTATTTGTAATTATTCCTCTTTGAAACATATGTGTGAATGCCAGTTGTGGAAGGGGTAGCAATTGTCTTCCCCATGGCACAATGCCCTAAAAAAAAAAAGCTGAACAGGGCAGACCCATTTTTCCCCTTAAAAGCAAGCATTAGCTTCACTTATAAAACACTTATTTCCAATCAAGTGTTTTTCACTCAACCAGGAATAATAAGAATAAAGTGCACCATCAAGTCAGGCTTCTCGAGTAATTTAAACAGCTCATTTAACATTGCTTGTATTTTATGAATTCTCCACTGACTCCAAAAACATTGCTTCTGTTATTTTAATGACCATTTTCAAAAGGCAGCTTTCAGATTTATGTATTAAAAGCCTGTATTTATGGCCTTCTAAGAACCACTGTATAGATTACTCACAGGATCTACAGTGTCTGACCATTTTCTTTCAGGTATTAAGACAAGCGCAGTACACTCAGCAGCTTGGTCACCATGCTCTCAGAGTTCTTGTGCCCAGTGACATGCAATTCCGAAGAAGATTCCTCAGGAACAGGACAGCTTCTCTCAGTGGTGGTGATACTGTAGCCAGGACACACACACCACTAGTAAAACATTTCTTGGTTAAGCCCAGCATCAGGCAAAATGAATATCTGTGAAATATATAATATCCTTTTTGGCTGTGGAAGAAACCTGAGTTCAATTAGTGGCTGCCTTATTCATGGTCTAGGTGTGTAGTTTAGGCTGCATATTGTTCTCACTGAATTATTGCAAACAAAACACATTGAGATTTTTAATACAGCAACATCACTGGTTTGACTCAATGTAAACACTGACTTGAAAGGTTTTTGCCAAGAGATTTATAAAAAGTTTCACTGAAATGGAATAATCTCTTCCAGTGATTCCTCCTGGCCCAGTGTGGAGCAGAGCTTTTCCCCCATGTTCAGGCATTTTGTTGCATGCACACACCTCCTGAAAGTGCTGCTTGAAAAATAAATTCTTCAAAAGCACAGCAAGAACTTTGCAAGGGACTGTGCAGGAATAAGCTCAGAGTTTATGACTCCCAAAACTGTTCATTTAAACTGGCTTACATCACTGACTGGCTCTTTGAGGTCAATGAAGACCACCCTTTTTCTGACCTCCTCTGAACAGCCTACCAGGATTACATAGAGCCAGGAAAGACTCATGGGTGGCAACTATCAAGAAAGGAAGTAATTATTTTCTTCCATTACAGTGTATTTTTACTGTGTCACACATAAACAGTAGGAACAAGTGCAGGAGTTTCACTGAAATGATCCATAGCATTTCCTATGGCTTTGTGCAATCATCAGTTCAAATCTGAACACCCACATAATTTTTCATTTCAAACACTCAAACCACCCACAAGAGGTAAATATTTTTATGGTTCTTTTATTGAGATGTCAATCTGGAAACAGATGGACAATCAAGAGGAAGGGGAAGTACCCATTCAGTTAATAGGAGCAAAGAACTCTATCAGTTATGTCCACAAGGCAGTTTGCTACACACTGTGAGATGCTGTCATTTGGCCTGTCCAAGTGGAGAGCATGTCCAGAGTGTGCCTAGAGCATCCTAGAGCATCTAAACACTTGTCAGTGCTGTGGCACAAACAAGATTGGAAGAATAAACCAAACTGAGCCCTGTGATGAGAGTGCCTGTGGATTTCCAGGGAAACATCACATATAACATATATGTTATAAATGTTATAATATATGTTGTAATATAAATGGTATAATATATGTTATATGATATAAAAATATCTGTCATGGTGGTGGGTGTTAGATGGGCATGCTTTGTTCAAGATTTTCTAATTGTTCTTCGAAAAATTTAATCTGCTCTTTGAGGTCCTTCTGTTCAATCAGCAAGGAGGTCTTGACTTGAACAAAGTGTTGATAGTCCTGGAACTGCTGCTCTGTCAGGTATTTGGCAAGGATTCCAGAGACCACACGTTCTCTCCGGTCCAGATTTTCCTTCAGGTCCTTTGCATCTTCCCACTGTCGAGACAAGAGCTTGTGCCGTTCATTCAGTGATTGCTAATGGAATCAAAAAACAAAGCAGCACACCATGAGAACCCATCATTCCTGGCAGACTCTATTTCTTCGTTTGAAAGCCATAGTCATTTTAATTTAATTGCTTTCTCTTGTGTGCTATATGTTCCACCTGAGATTTTTTTCAATTGAATTACTCATTCTTGTGGCTTGTAAGGTAAAGACATGATAAATGCCATCAAGGCTCACTTCCCCTATGCTGCCCTCATGAAAAAAATCAATATTCTTAACAAACTGGTCATTTTAAAATATGCTGTAACAGTCTTCATTCAATTAGAAGCTCTTTAAGGCACGTATCTTTGTGTTTTGTGTGTTGCACATGGCCAGTGAGTCACTCACATATTAAAAAGGTAGAGTGGCTTCTATTAAAAGGTCTGTGTTGATGCCAAGATGATTTTTTTCCTTTTCTTTTATATACCTTTTATACATCCTTAGTACTCTTAGCATGCATACTTGTAATTCCTTAAGTCTGATAACTGAGAATAGTCCTAGTATTCTGTTAAGCCAAGAGACCAGACATCCAAGAGACCTCACAGCTGGAGGCTGGAAAGCCATATGCTGTCTTAAGGAACCAAGGCCTCCTCTAGAACATATCCTGTGAACTAAGATTCAGCCCATCCAGGAGGAAATTCCTTCAGCACATCATGCTATTCATCCAAGCTTCTCATTGAGGTATCTTTATTAGATATGCTAATCTGTAAGGTCTATAAATTGTATACACGATCTATTGTGTGTGTGCATTTTGGTGCATTCCACCTTAGTGAAGTGGTGCACCATAAGGATCCTTATCAAATACCAAGGTAAAAACCCTTTATCCCTTCACCGTGTCTTGCTCTCAGTTTTTTAAAACCATGAAAAGGCATCAGTGTAATAAAATAACTGTGATGTAGATAGTAACTGTTTATCAAAAGCTTCTTTTAAAGAGTTGGGCCTTGCTTGTTCTACAGGATTTTTATACCTTTCACCTTTAGCTAATTCTCATTCAGCTGTAATAATTTTCATAGGAATTACACTGCTGGAAAATATCCTGTTTCAGGACAGTGTCCATAAATAGACCACAGAGAAATGGTCACTACTGATACCCTAAAAATTGAGTTAAAAAATGAGACTGCTGGTTTTACTGACTTGAGGCGCAGTTAGTGGGAGATGGTTGTTAAAAATGTTGGCACTTAACCAGTTTTTATTAGGCATTTTATTCAAATATTTGAATAAATTATTTAAATGTGTTTCCTAAGAAGAGTCATAAATGTAATGCTAGAGAAGCAACACCCTTCCTTCCTAGAATAAAGTGAAAGTAAGTATGAAATACGGTTTAAAATTATTCACATTAACAAAACTGACATTTTGGAAGAGGTGAATCCTGGCTGTCCATGTCTCCCCAAGCTGTAGGGAAGGACATTTTTAGTTCTGTTCTGGTTGTGAACTATGATGAACCTCCAGAGATACAGGTCAGCAGCAACACAGCTCCAGAAAATCCCAGTTATTCTAACTGTATGATTTTCCAGTTTCCAAACGAGAGATAGCAGCAGGTATTGTGCTGATAAAAACATGTCTAAGAGCAAGAAGAACAGCATGGAAACACAATTCCTGGGATAAATTTGGCTTTTCTTCTTCAGCAAAAAGGAGACATTCTGAGAGTTGAAATTATTTCCTGGTGACCTGAGACAATTCTTCATTTTCCATCAAAGCTGGCTAGTTGAGTTAAACTACAGTGAGTTTTATCTCAAGTTATAACTACACCTTCCTGCTCGCTAGGACAAACCCACTTAGTGAAATATGATTTCAAAGAAAGTAATTAATACAATGAAATTACCAGTGGAGAAATAAACCCACAAAAAGCCCTGTGAAGCACAGGTTTGGAGCTACTCCCCAGGGAGCAGCCCAAGGGTCTAAAGGCCACCTCTCTGGTGTGGAGCATCTCAAGGTTTTGCTGTTGCCCTCCCAGCATCCAGCTGCAGGCTCACTCTGCACTCCTGTGCTCCAGCACTGTACCCTGGTCCTCACCAGAAACCTGCTCTGCTTCAGCCCTTCTCTTGCTCCCCTTCAGCCCTGGGGGCACAGCCTGTCCTGGGACATAAACACTACCTGAGCAATGGTTGATTGGGATAATGTACAACTAATAAACTAAACAAACTGTTAGACAAATGAGCCGAGCATAGCTGCACTTGAAAAGAAACGAACCAAATTCAACACCTTTGTTGTCACGCACCTTCTCCTCAGGCTCTGTGTTGCCATCCATCCTGCTCATGGCATTCTGGACTCGGGCAAGGTGGCTGGACAGGCAGAGCAAGAGGCTCACCACCTTCTCTACATCCCCAATGAACATCATGTAGCGATCAAATTCATTTGGCTTGCAGAGGTCCCGCACCATGACCTCCAGCTCCTCTCCCCACTTGGCGCATTCCCTGACTTCCAGGAGAACTAGCTCCTGTTCCTCCCACAGTGCCTGAAGCCTGGATTGGAGACTGGCCATGAGTTCCAGCTGCAAAAATAATAAAAAAAAAAATCACAGAAACTGTTACTGCCAAAGAGAATCTATATCAGTTCTAGAGAATGGATTTTCTTCGCATTGTCTTCTTCGCATTCTTCTTCACATTGTCTTGCCAAATTTTTGACTTTTAAAATAATTTTAGGCTACAGGAAAGAGAAAAGGGGCAGGGGGAGGGGGAAGGGGAAAGCAGCAGTATTTTCCAAGCTGTACTTGTTCTCAAACTCTGAAAAGCAAATTACTGGTAATCACTGTATCTGATGATATGTTCTCTGGCTCAGAGAGCTTCCAATCAGTAACAAAGGGAACTGCAGTAAAGATTGCAACATGATTACACAGAGTTGTCCTAAGACATGAGCATGAAGTCACAGCTCTGCACCAAGCTTTGGAAGAACTTAGTGGAGTTTCACTTATCATATGCACAGAAAAAGTCAGTTCCATGGGCAATTCAAGCAGGCCACAGTGTCTGGGTAGAAAAGTAATTAGAGGAGGCTGTTTCATAGGGAAATTATATGGAATAAGGCCTCAAGACTTGAGTGGGAGCACACTGTCAGCTCCTTTGGAAGTTGGACAATGCCACCATGAACAGGAGCAGCAGTAAGACAGCAGGTAATGTGCTCAGCAGCAGGAGCTTCAGGAAGGCAGATTGTTGTTGCTTGAGATGGAGCATGGCCAGAGGAAAAAGCCCTAACTCTGCAAAGCTACATAGTCACTTTACAAATGCATCTTCCAAATAGTTTTACATATCCTTCCAAGTTCCATATTCTATTACCGTCCAGTTACATCCCCTATTCTCTGCATGTATGGAATTAATTGGACACTGGAATGTCCAGAAGCTGCTGCCAGTTCTCAGAGTAAAGAATATTTCTTATTTAGGCTGTCAGTTCAAAGTTATTTTACTGATTTTGAGATTAGATTTGAGTATTGGGAGTTTGCTGCTGCTTCACAGGAGCTGGCTGTGCAAGGAAACCTTTAATGATGATAGATGAGAGATCTGAGCCAAATCAGGTAGGATTTAAATACCATTTATGATCAATATGCCAATTTTCCAGGACTTCACTTACTGGCAAAAATTGATTCAAAGTTACCTGTGAAATGTTATTGGGATAAAAATATCCATAGTAATAATGACATTCATAAGAATTTCTTTGTCATGATGAAGAAACAGTGGTTTCTGTCATGGTCATCTACATACTTTCTTAGATATGATGTTATCTAGCTCATTTGTGCTGTCTCTGTTGCTCTTCAGGACTTGGTTTCCCATAGAGGCAGGATCTTTGCTCCTTTGCTTGGTTTTGTGTTCAGATTTCAGACATTTTTCTGGTCCATCTCCATGACTTTTCCTGCAATTGGAACAAAGCAAACACAGTTTTCTTCACAAACACTGAATTCATAGTTTTATCCATCCTTCCACCAGGATCACTGTCCTCTCCTCTCACTACAGGAGATCTTGTAATTTTTTAGAAAATATTGAGCAAAAGATTTGCATCCTAGGTCTGTCACAGTCCCTTTAATAAGGAACCACTGGACCACTTTTCTTCCATCACATACCCTTAGCCTCAGCTATTTTTTGGTATGTAAATCAGAAAGCTTTATGTTTTTATAAAAAACAAAAATAAAACAAAACATGCTCAAGTTCATCTTACCACTAGTATGTATAATATCTATACATTAAAATAGACCAAAGTGCTAGATAATTGGTTTTGTCTACTTACTCCCTCTCCTGCACATGCTGTACCTTTCCCCTTTTCCTGCGTGATTTATCCAGCATGGAAATGTTAACAGGAAACAAACCCTCCATCAGGTCCAAAGCAGTTTTTCTAAGGGGGTGAGGCATGAGAATGTCCACCAGAGAACTGTCTTTGGCAATGATCTCCAAAGCAAGCTCTTGGTATTGCTGGTCCTGAGAAGTCTGCAGCCTCCTTTTGGGCAGGTGTGTCTCTCTGTCCTGGGGAACATCATCATGGTTGCTGTGCATGGTTGTTTCCTGGGCAAGGAAACTTTTGGCTGGGTTTTTGTCTCCTTGGTGAGGCTGAGCTGATGCTGTGTGGAGATGCATTCCCTGCTCTGGAGAAGCTGCAGGCTGCTGCTGCTCTGGACACTTGAGTGCAGAATTCCCATTCAGAGACTGAGTTCTGCATTCCTCCTCCACTCTAGCAGTCTTCTTGCTTCCACTTCTTGGGACAGGAATAGAAGTTTCAGGAGTCTGCCCCTTTTTGTCCTGACCACACACACACCCAGTTATGTCATTATGATGTTCATGATTCTTGGATCCATCTTGCTCAGGATCACAGAAACTGTAAGGAAGAAGACAATTCCTTTTATTTGACACGTTCTCTCTATAACAGATATTTTTGCAGACTGTTTAAGAGCTATGATCAAATATTTCTGATGTTATGGTTCTGTCTGGAACTTTCAGTTACTTTTATGCTAACCTGCTAAGCTAGGAAATTTATGAAAAAAATTTTTTTTCCCATAAGCCATTGAAGTCTCCAAAAACCACTGGGATATTTTTGGAAGAGTGGAAATACTTTTCCTACAAGAGTCAGCATCACTGCCTTGCTGAGACAGAGTTCAGATATTTATCTCCCTTGATGCTTCTCAAACTAGCAAAGCAAACATGGAGAGTTAAAACACAAACATCCTAGTGATGTGTAAACGGCACAGAATTTTTTTCTTTAAAAAAACTCCCACATCAAAATCCCCTATTGCACCTGTCCTGATCACACATATTCTCCAGGACTGGGCATATCCAAGCTGTTGGAAATGCTGTTTTCTCCAGAGCTCAGATGAGAGAGCTATGATCCAGAGGTCTGATGGAGGGCAGCTGTGCACCTGGCACAGGGTGCCCTGTGGGGCACCTGGCACTTCCCACTTCTTGCAGCAGAAGTGATTTTAAAGACTGACCCAGAAAGCAGCGGGTGAATATTCCCACACGGACAATGAAGGATCCCGAGAGAGAAGGAGGGGAGCAGCAGCAGCACCGTAGGTCCTGTGCTTGGGAAATTGGCTGTACCCAGGCACAGCTTCCACAGCCTTACCTGGAGGTGCCAGGACAGCTCCCACAGCGCTGGCATGGTGCTGCTGCACCTCTGGCACATCTGCACATGTCCTGGAAGGGAAAACAGCACACTGAGGCAACCAGCATTTCAGGTGAGGCAGCTGCTTAATTTTACTCCCACGTTTGTTATCCCCAGAAAGGGAAGCTGATGGTAGATCTCCAAGTAGGTTCACCGAGTTTTGTGTCTTTTTGCTTGTTTGTGGTTTGTTTTGTTGGGTGGTTTTTTGTTTGGTTGTTGTTGTTTCTTCTAGGTGGAAAGGTTTGGGGTTTGTTTGTTGTTTTTTTAATCTTTGGGGGTGTTTTTGTCTAACTGTTTTTTATAAATGAAATTGCTATTACGCTCTTCCTAGGTAGCATCCATTTTTTTACCCTAGAAAACCAAAAGAAGAACTGTCTACAAAAGATGCCTCTACTCTCATAACAATTGAGAAATTCAGCATTGGTGGAAGTTTGTCAGTCTCTTCATTAGGGCAATTTTTGTGGCATGTGAAATTTTTTTTTTGCTCTTTATCTTCTTTATTCTCCTCAATAATATTGACAGCTACTGTCTTCCAAATTCAGGAGCCAAAAAGGTTGGTCATTTATAATGACCTATAATGACCTTTGTTGGGATAGGGCTCTAATGAAGCTGATGTCACTAACAATAATGACTGCTGGAGCACAAACAGCCCCATCCTGTATACACCATGTGTTCTCTGCAAATGCATCTTTCAAGTGTCAGAGTCCCTCTTGACTTTCTTTATGCCCCCTTTAGGTACTGGTTTCTTACCTGTGTGGAAGGAGGAGTGGATTTTGGTCTCTCAGGAGCTCTTCTAGATGCAGAACCACCTGTCTGTTGGAGACTTTCATCTGATGGACGCTGGCTGGTACAGCTCCAGTCCCCTTTGTTGGGATCGCACCTGCTGGTCATGTTCAGTTGGGGAGTAAAAGGCAAAGGAGGAAAAACATCTGGTGATTTTTTTTCAGAGAGGAGTTGGCAGAAAACCTTATCATTTTGCATTTTCCTGCTCCCATTTGGGTTGGAAATCTGGCCAAGAGACCCTTTTGGATTTGACAGCCTCTTCTGCAGGGGTGGCTTATGCAGTGGGAGGTGTTGTGAACCACCTGGTCTCAGACTGATCTTTTGTTCCATGTATTTGATCAGTACACTATGCTGTATTTGTTTCAGCTCTGTCCTGGAGACATTTGAACTGGAAAATGCCCTTCCTCTGTTCTCCAGGTCCCTTCTCCTGGATGCCACTGCATCTTGCTCAGTGATTTCATCCCTAATTTGACTCCGTGATACTTCCTTATGGATTAGGTGATTGAGCTTCTCTGGCCCAGAGTAGTACAGTTTTGTTTGCTCTTGAGTTACCCTTTTCCTTCCCTCTGCTTGCCCTTTGTCTGGCTTCCTTATTTCTTCATTTATATTGGAACTTTCTAAGGATTCTAGATAAGAAAGGGAGCAGGGAACAGATTTGGCATCCTCACTTGCACTGAATAAGAAGAAAGACTGAAGGTGTTCAACTGAAGGTCTTTTAGAGGATTTCTGTCTCAGTCTGACAGGCAAACTCATCTGTAAGTCTTTTCTTTTAAAGGAGGTTTCTTTGAGGACCTTTTTCTGAGCCACTTTAAGTTTCTCTATGTAGTCATTCTGGAAACTCTCTTCTGTGAGTGAGGCAGGACTCCTAAAAATGAGATCTTTGTCCTGGAGCAGGAGATCATAAGCATTGTGCTGATGGTGGTGGCTGCTCCTCTGAAGCTGATGACCTTCTCTTTGTATCTCTAGACACTGTGCTGAGGCAGCATAGCTGCTTGATGGAATTTCCTTTGGTAAGCTCCTTGAGTCCTTGTTGCTGCGCAGGGCATCGGTGGATTTCCCTGCAGAAAGACAGTAAAGCCTGGGAGTTACCTGGCTGGTCATTTGTTCACCAGCGTGCTGCTCCTGAAGCTGTCTTGAGAGCAGTGTTTGAAATACAGGCTGATGTTTCTGAGGAGGAGGTTCCTCTTGTTCCAGACACGTGCTGAGGTCAGGACTGCTGTTGTTACCCTGGTTTTCTTTCTGGGCTTCACGTAATGACTGAGATGTGGAATCTTCCTTTGGTATGAAAAAAGACATTTGGCCTGTGCCATCACAACACTGCTTCCTTCCTTGATCCAGCTCCTCACACTGAGGGTGCTCCACTTCCATAACATCGCAGCTGCAGGACAGTGGTGATCTCTGCAATTTGTTTTGCTGTTTTGGGATTGGTTCCCTAATATTGCCCATCATTTTTCCTTCAGAATCATAGTACTGATTTTCGTCTGCATAACTGTTCATCTTCCTGGGAGTATTTTTATTTAGAAGAGCTTTTTCCATATATTTTAATTCTGAACTGTCCTCAAACAAATCCTGATCCATGTCTGAATGCCACTCAGCATGGAGTAGGCCCTGAGCACAGGGCACTGACTCTTTCCTCTGGCTGGGCCCTGGCACAGTGCTTGGCAGAGCTGATTCTCTGGCACTTGGCATATGCACACCCCTGGGATGCTTTTTGACTTCATATGTATCATTAACAGCATTGGGGTTGGAATGTGTTTGGTGATAGGATTTGGAGTTCATCTCCTTGGGAATTTTATTAGCATTACCTGAATTATAAGCAGAAAGTATTTTGGGGACATTCACCACAGAGTCTGTCTTTAAATATTCTTGAAAAATTAATGAAGAAGGTCTGCTGAAAATGTGTGGATTGCTTCTCTTTGTAGGTTGTTGTGATGGGCTCCACTCTCCCTTTCCCTTTGTCTTTAGTGACTGAACTTTTGATACCTCATTTGTAAAATCAGAAGGAAGGCCCTTGTTTTCCAGAGTCTTTTCCCTATTCAGCTCTACATCTTGCTCTGTAACTGCATCCCAGTGTTGACTCCATGGCACAGCTGTATCTGCTAGCTGGCTGTCCTGTGCACCAGGAGCTGGCTGCACACTACACTCAGTGTGCCCTGCAGAGCCTCGTCTCTCTCTTGACTTTTCCAAGTGTCTGTTAGTGATGTTATGGCTGTAGAGTCGCATGGGAGGGGACAGTGGAGGTGCTGCCAGGGCTGAAGGTTCCTGATTTGAAGTCCTTTGGATAGGAGTAATTCCAAAACGATCTGTGAGACTAATGCTATGAGAGTTGTTTTGGGTGCTCAGGTCTGGTGTCTTGTATGGCTGGGGGGATCTGAGGTGAGAGTGTGCAGCACTGGGATTATAAATTCCTCTTACATGTTCTGAGTATGGGACCTGCTCTGGAGGCACACAGAAGTATTCACCATGGCACAATGGTGTGGGGTACTCAAGAACATTTGATCCTCCTAAGAAAGAGCTGTAAGCAATGTCTGCCCTTCCAGGGAGGTGCGAGAGATGCTCCATGCTGCTGATTGACGAATCATTTTCAGGAGAGGTTACAGGCTCTACCAGCTTCCCAGTTCTGCCACCTTGCCTGTGAGTGCATCTTTCTATCTTATTCCCAGCTGAAATCATGTTGTAGTATTTCCAGAAATCCAAGTCTGATTAAAAGTCCACAGTTGAGTTGTTAGAAATAAACATTTTTCTCTACAGTTACATTCCGATAATATCTAGTGGATCCTAAAAGGAAGGAGATATGTGTGAAAATGACTCAGTGGGAGGATTCTCATGGCACATCTTGGAAAACTTTTCCCAGAGTACTATAAAAAGTGTCTTGAGACTGACAGAGCATCTTGATGAGATATTCTGCTGTCAGTCCCAAACCACAGATATTAAAAGATGGCCAAATATTTATGGCTGCCGCTCAAAACTCTCCTGCAAACATCCAAATGGACTAGGAAAAAGCACCAGCACAGAGTTCATGTATGACAAATACAGTTTTTGCAGAGTCTGGAAAACAGCCTGTGTTTATCAGCAGCACTTGACAGTTCCTTTCTGCTGTGCATGATGCCCATAAGTTTAGTTTAACAAACGGATCTCCACAAGCAACAACCCAAAGGGCCAAGAGAAGACAAGAAGATTCTCATACCAACAGAGTGACCCTCTCAGCCAACCTCTGCCAGCTTCAAACCCCCTGATGTGCTCCCAGGCAGTAAGAGCCCCAAATAAAAGACTGAACCTGGCACCAGAGTGGTGCTAACCAGCAACCTTGTTTAGTAATTCTCATTTAAACCAGCTCTAGAAATGAATTAATTATTTAAAGAAAGCAAGCAAACAATCTTGAAAATCTTCATCAACAAGCTGATACAGTAAAAGGTCTTCTGAGGAGACACTAATTGTGTCCAGATCCCTCCACAATATTACATGTCTGATTGATACATAAAGGTTGAATTCACCAGATGCTAATCTGCCATTCCAAATATCATATTTCTGTGGCAGGACCTCAAAAAACTGGCAGAAAGAAAGGTTTCAGGGTGATGGTTTTCTTCAATTAAAAAAAAATCACATTCCTGCCTTGTTTCAAAGACAGTCCTGATATCATTCATTTTGAGCCAAAGGAAGAGATGGATAGGAGCCAAAATACACAAGTTAATCTACAAATGAAACTTGGACTGGTGGGGCACACTAAATAAATTAACTACTTTCTGGGAAATGAAAACAGCCTAATACCACAAAGTGATAATTTGCCTGCTGTTTTTTTGGGTTTTTTTATATGTTTGTTTGTTTTTTTAACATTTCAGTAAGAAATCAACTCAAGGATGTGTGGAGTTCTCTCCCTCTTTACAGATGATTTAAAACACAGTTGTGAAATTTAATTGTCTGTCTGTGAATAACACGGTCACAAAGGAAATAAGAAGCATCAGTGGCTGGTGATGCCATTCCCCAGCCTTTTCACCATGGCCTTGAGGAATTTAAAGCAATAAAAACCTTAGATTTTATGGTGAAAGGAAAACCTTGGATTCTCTGAAGATGCTGAGGGAAAAAAGCAATTGAATGATTGCAATGACACTAACTGCAGACTGAGAGGGTACCACAGTGTATCACACTGCAGTTACAGAGCAAACAGGCAAACTAGGCAAACAGAATGCTCTGCAAGTCTGGCCCATGGCAGTGGGGACCTCTGGGTCTCACTGAGCTGGGAGAGCTCAGTGGTACTTGGAGATGCTGTGAGTGCACATGATGGAACTGCACAGAAGCCACATTCCACAAGAGATCCAGAAGACATATTGCTTTGTCATTCTTATTTCCCTTGCTTTAATTAAATTTTTCTCCCAGTGGAACCTCTCCAAGCAGCTCTTACTTATGGTGCTGTAAATATACTAAGCCAAGTCTTTGGGGTGTGCTCGCACAGTTCCATGGAATTTAATGGCGCTACTCTGATTTACAATGAGAATTTGGCTCTAAATTTTCACAGCAATATGTAGAATCCAAGTGACTGTTGTGATTTAGTTCATGTCTATCAATGGAAGTACTCTTCTGGTTTCCTATACTAGTCATTCCCAAGATCTCTTTTCCCCCATTGTTTCAAGCTCCTCATTGTTTTGATTTATAGTGAAGTTGGCAATACAGAGAATTTTTGACTCAAGTTTTTATGATGTTGGGGGTTAGGTGTCCTTCTTTGCTTCCTTCTCAGCTACTGGAATTTTTCCCCATTAGCTGAGGGAAAACTTGATGGCTGGTACTTCTTGGATACTTAAGAAAGACAAAGAATTGGCTGGGCCCAGAGGGCAGCTGGAAGGGAGCCGGGTTTCTTTTGTCCTTCAGTGGGTGAGCGCGACAGACACTCTCTTGGAGCTGTTTCTGCTGGGGGAGAGGATTTTGCCTCATCCAGATGGAGCAGCTGCTTCTTCTTCTTCTCCGTTTGTGGCCCCTGCTCCCCTGTCCTGCCGGACGTGCTGCAGCCCCAGCTGCCACCGCGGAGCCTCTGATCCATCTCATCCACCAGCCCGGGATTCCTGCCCATCCCTGCCGTTCCAGCTGGGTGTTTTTCCTCAGAGCCCTGCAGGAGCTCTGGGACTGACAGCCCACAGAGGGGTTTGTAAAGCCCAGCCTCTCCTCCACCTTTCCTGCCTTGGCTGAGAGGCTGCCACAGTGTCCCTGTCTCTGTTTTGTTGTTAATACTGTAGTTGTTGTCGTTTGTTTGCCTTATTATACATATTAGTAAAGAACTGTTATTCCCATTCCCATATCTCTGCCTGAGAACCCCTTGATTTTTTAAAATATAATAATTTGGAGGGAAAGGCAGGGTTTACATTTTCTTTTTCATTTCAAGGGAGGTTCCTGCCTTCCTTAACAGATACCTGTCTTACAAGCCGAGACATATGATGCTACTAGAAGTAACAGGAAATATCATTTCAGTATGTCAGAAGACTGAAGTAAGAACCTCTGCCTGATACTGAAACACACCTTAGGGAAAACTTGTCTTTTTTCTTTTGAAGAGGATATTTCCTAAACCCTGGCAGCAGAATTGTTTATCTCAATGTTTTCGAAGAACTATATGGAAACTGCCCCCTCTTTCCCATGTAAGAGAAAATCATTAATGTCCTTAAAACTCAACTGACATGAACAATGACATTATTGTTCTCAGTGGGGAGGTGGTAGAGCTCCCTCACGGACTGTTTTGTCTCTGGGTGTCAGATATATTCTGGCAAGGCTGGAATAAAATGTGGCATTCTAGACTGGCTTGCAATACTTAAATTGTAAACCAGTGAAAGCTAGAAGAAAAGTGTTAAATTAAAATATATCAGAACCAAAACCATGGAAAGATGAAGGGAATTGTATTAACAGTGTAGGAATACAGGGGAATATATTTACTCCATGCCCAAAGAAGAAATAAAGCCAGTATCAACCAATGAAGTTCCAAAGTTATTTGCTTGTTGTTTTCTGTCATTAAAAACAGAGCCTAACTTAACTTCCATCCACATTAATTTGTTTTGTTCTAGGGAAAGGTGATTTGCATTGCACAATCTTGAATTCTTTGCAACCAAATCAGTATGTCAAAGCCTCATGTCTGGCAAATTAACTCTGTGCAGAGAAAACTCCAGACCACAGTGAGTGGACAACTTACCTGTCTTATAAGGGCAAGATTTCTTATAATTACAGTTTGGTCTTGTTTGATCTCACTTAGAGTTTGCTAGGTACCATAATTGATCCCTAACTCACCTGCACTTGTATACAGTGCTTGCTCAAACAAATCATCACCCATCAGAAATATATGTATTCTCTCTATCAGGTCTCTTCTTTACCCTCAACAACCCAGGAAAAACAGCCCCTGGCACATAACACTGTCTGCAATTATTTGTGTACTTCTGGACTTCCCTTGAAGTGACCAACACAGTCTTTCCATCACAGAAGCAAGAATCAGGATTTTCTTTAATAAACACAAGTGGAATTCTGTAGAGAGAAACAGCTATGTGCTTTTACAAAAAGAAAAAGAGGGAATTGTAGAGAGAATGGCTATGTGAACAGAGCCATGTAGACAGACAAGCTGCGCTAAAAGCAGTATGTCCTTGAGCAGAGTAGTTAGAGATAACAGAAGGCTTATAGTTAGAGAAACAGAGGCTAGGAGTGAAAAACAGAGTGTATGTTAATACAGCTTCTCAAGTAAGCCAATTAGGTAATGCCAGTTGTGCCTATTAATGAGAAGTTGTCTGTAAGAGTATAAATGTAACCCATCTGAAATAATAAACAGAGCTTGCATATCCACTATGTTAGTGGGGTAAAAGTCTTCCCTCCCGGCTGAAAATAGCAACAAACAGCAACAGAGTTCATACCTTCCTAGCTCTCTTCTTGTGTAATTGCCCTTTTTATACAAATGGCTCTGTCATGGGTTACAGTGCAAAATGTAATCAAAGGTGTGTTATTCTATCACCATCTGCTGGAACTGGAATGAGGGGAGGTGATGCAATCTTCTGCTGATGAGCCAGCTGATAAAAAACCAGCAAGAGCAATTTCCTTATCTCTCCCAGGACCCATCCTCCCTCCAGGGAGGGGTTTTCTGCTGATGGGCCATTGAGTCCACTGATAAACTTACATCATCCCATTGGAAAATGCTCCATCCAGGGGGGAGGAGCCAAGCCCCACTACCTGGATAAAAACCAGAGAATTGGGGCACCAAGCAGCCTTTCTTTACTGGACTCTCAGAGGAAGACCAGGCTCATCTAGTACCACTGGACTACTACCAACACCCTGACCAACAGGATATCAGGTTGTATTCTGACTTTGTCAGTGGCTTTCTTTCTTTTCTTCCTATTTCCTAATAAATTGTATTTCTGACTTGGAATCTCTCACTGGTTTTGCTCTCAAACCAGTACAGGCTCCATGAAAATAAAGGGGAAACCCACAGCTATTAATCTAGATCAAACCACAGTACACAAGTGTTCTCCAGAATAGAACAAATGTACAAAATACAAAGCAAACACCTTGACCAACCTACCACTATTATGTCACATCCACATTTGTGGATGACCTGTTCCTTATCAAAGGGTAAACACTGGATGCAAATATTAGCTGACATTCTTCAGATTCCAATCTGTTGCACAGTCTGTAGCACCTGACCCATCTGCTTCCCAGACCATGAGATCTCATTGCTACCCAAAGATCACCTGAGAGACTCTTGTTTTAGCAGGTGATTGTCCTGGCTTTCCCAGGGCAGCCTTGAGAGGTGAAATCCCAGGGAAGTCATGTGCAGTCTCTGGCATCCCAGAAACCTTCAGCAGGTCATTGGCTGGTGATCTAGCACAGGTTCCCAGTTCTCCATCCAGGTCTTACTGGACAGACACCCATGCCCCTGCACAACATGGATGCATTATCAGTGACTCTACCTCTGAGATATGAGATATCTGGAAATAAGTGCTGCTCCTTTGATCATACTCTGAAATAGCCAGAAATTCCAGATAAATGTCCAAAGTCTTTAAATTTCATCACTTTGGCATGACTGTTGAAAGAGTGAGAGAAATGGAAGGGTACAACATTTAGGAAAGTGTGGTTGGCATTGCCTTTGTGCCCAGCATCTCTGAAAGTCACTATTTTCCTTTTTCTCTGCCTCTTCTTTTTAAGAAGCGTTTCCCTTTTGTTATTATTTGTTTCTAGCCTATAATCAACAATTTTATGCCCTTGGACTTTCAACTTTAGGTTTCAAACAGGAAGACAAACATAGCAGATGATATTGCCCTTGGTTGACTGAAAAAATCACATATTCTACTAATCTGTATTTTTTCTGCTAAGATTTCTGAGGACTCTAACCTCTGTTTTTTTCATTTAGTGCAATTTCTAGAACTATTGTGCAGGTAGGTAATGGTCACCAAGGATATTGTACATCAACACCCAAGGACAAAATCCCACATTTGGCTTCCAGGTCCAGTGGAAGGCTCACCCTGTTACTGGGAGCCAGAGAAGTCAAAGTGTCACACAGTCCCAAAACAGAGCCTAACTGGGATTTAGAGGATGTTTATGCCTTGTGTGCACAGAAATAAATGTCACCATAGTCTGAGAAATGCAAACATTTCCAGTAAAACCCATGGACACACACCTGGAGCTATCGAAGTGTTGTGAGAAATTTAGAGAAGGATGAAAGTAATAACAATAAAATGCATCTCAGTATCCCCTTTTTAGTGTAGGGGCATAGACAAACCTGCCTGAAATTCCTCACCCTGCTATGCCAGGCTATCTACAGAAGGAGGAGATCTCTAGTGATCAGCACAGGAGCTTTGCTGGAGCCACAGTACCAGAATGGGTCTATCCTACACCTTCCTGGCATCACTTCCCATAGGGATGACATCTCACTGATAGGCAGGAACATCTGGCATTTGCCTAACATGCCACTGAGTGATGAAAAGCTGTAGCCCAAATAAACTACTTTTGGAGGTGAGAGCTATGGCCTAATCTCCGGCCAAGGATTTAATGAGGAAGGTGTGGCAATTCTTCACAGCCCTGTGAGAGACCTTTTCTGAGCACCCAGCAGAGTCTGACCTTTTAATTAGAGCAGTCACACACTACATATCTCTCCATTGTCCTTAAATTCCCTCTGACTTTCCTTATTCAGCCTCAAAAATTTCTCTTGGTTTCCATCAGCATTGGTCTCTCTTCTATTAAACACCAAACACTTATTTTTTCTCCTACCTCTGTAAGTGCTTCTCAGAAAATGATTTTGCCAGAAATCACAGTTTCATCCCAAATGTGTGCATTTCTTCCCAATAATTTCCATTTTGTCCCTTTTAATGTCATCATATTTTCCTTATTTCTTTTTAAATCTAATCAAGTTCATTTGATGCCGTAAACTTTGCCCTATACTTCTTTTACAGGCTACCAAAACACCACCAGAGCATTAAAAATTTACACACTCTAAAGTATTAAAAATCAAAAAGAAAAAAAATCTAGTGACACCATTGATTGTTAAGCATATGTGTTTCGAATTAACATATATAATCAATTTTTTAATAGAATCAAATTTAATTGATATATATAATAATGATGTTTTATCATTTCTGCTATATTGACTGCTTCCTAGCAAGGCTGTCCAAGAAACATCAGGGAAAAATAAAATTCTCATAGTCCCCCTGACCTACTCCTGGCTGCACTGAGCTTCACACAGGCAGAAAGTCAAGCTCACAAGAGAATAAACTGGCCTTTTAAATAGGGATAATCCAGTTCAACATCTCCTTCCACTGACATGGTTTTAGTCCAGAATCCTATGAGTTGGTAGTTAGTTAGCAATCTGTGCAAGCACAGTTTTAAAAACATGTTCATTATTTTTTGCCTACAATTACAAAAACCCAAGTGCTTATAATAGGCAGTGTCACCAGATGCCACACATCCCAAACCCAATTTATTCCCAGCACTGCCTGGATCAGAATTTTCCTTTTCCAGATTTATCAGAGCTTTGGGAGAGCTGACACTCATTCAAACTTACTAAGGGTTGGCTGGCTAGGAAAAGTCATGAAATCACCTTATCTTTGAAGAATTGTGGTTGTCTGGCACCTATATAGGTTTTATTCTAATATAAAACTATTCTCAGAAGCTTTATGGACTGCTCTGTAATTGAAGTCCAAGAGTCCTTGCCAGAACAAAATTGCAGATTCCAGTTACTATGTTCTGTAGTTATGGTTTCCACAGACAAACCTGCAATGAGGACAAACATTCCTGCTGCAGCTCCAGTTTTAGGCAAGGATGGATGCAGAGGCACTGACTGGGGAAGAAGCGGTGCCCAGTTCACCTTAATGAAGTGGGATTTTATATATATTATTTATGTATATAAATATATGTGTTTATATAATTTATGTCTTCATGTGGGTCAAAAAATTTGTTCTCTGGTACCTAAATGTACTAAGAAGCTTTTTGCTGAACTTTGCAAGCTTTAGACAGTGTGCTATTGACTCAATGAAGACACAGAAATACCCTGTCTTCACTACATTCCCAAAGTCATTTCCATCTAGGGAATACCGACAGGTAAAATATGGGACAGAGAATCCTACCAGACCTTCCCAGAGGGTGACATGGTCAAGCTGGCTCACACAGATTATCCCTGAGAACAGGAGAGCACAGGAATCAGCTTGTGGTACCTGGAAAACTCCCCAACATTGAACACATGTGATGAGGAGACTGGAATCATGAGAGAAACAGAGAGAAAGCAAGCACAGATGTGGAAATGGAGCTTCATCTAACAAAAAATCTCCCTGTACCTCAGAGTATGTCTTACAAACTTCAGTTGTATACTGCCACACCAGTAGGACTCTGCCTTACCATGAAATCATTCTAGTCCCACAGCAGGAGCAGAAACCAGGCCTCTTGTCTTCTTAGCACTCCTCCTAACTACAAATTCATTTTTTTAATACCTTACTACCCTTGGTAAATTATGTAACTTTTCCAGTCTTTCATAGCAGCAGTCTAAAATATAATTGGCAAATAATATTAGCACTTCCATTTTCTTGTATATAAATCAAGGATTATGAAGTCATATAAATTTATTTGGATTTTAAAAAAGCCATTAGCTCTTCCTTATTTTGACATAGGAGACAGAAACTATTCCTTTCCAAAGGATGCCTGTTTTCAGTATAATTCTTCCAGATGTTAAACATAATTGTGCTTACCTTTGGGCTTGGGCAGACAGTAATGCAATATTCAGTTGCTACAGAACATTCCACTGGAACAAGAGGAAACCACCAAATATACACAAGAAATAATATATTTGAATGCTCTGTTCCTTTGGCAAATATTGCATTCCAGTATTTTCCCATAGCTTTTGTTTGAGCAGAATTCTGAAGTGTTTATGCTTAATCTCACTTAACATATTTCTAGTTTCCACAACAAAAAGTGAAAACTTGGATTAGTAGTTACAATTAGTTTACAAATAATCTGGAAATATCCAATAGTTACATTAGAGCAGGTTTAGCGGTCGGGTGGGGGTTACTCAGAATTAGGGGCAGAAGTCAAACCCTTGGTCTGCAAAGAGCATTCACTTTTTCACAGAATGGTTTGGGTTGGAAGGGTCCTTACAGATCACCTTGTTCCACACCCTGCCATGGGCAGGGACACTTCCCACTATCCCAGGTTGCTCCAAGCCCCATCCAGCCTGGCATCGGCACTTCCAGGGATGGGGCAGCCACAGCTTCTCTGGGCAAACTATGCCAGGACCTCACCACTGTCAAAGGTAAGAATTTCTTCTCAATATCTAAACAAAACCCACCCTCCTTCAGCCTTCCCCTGGACTTGCTGCAAGACTGGCAGGAGACGTCAGAAGAAGAATGCTGGGGGAAGCATAGATTAATTTAATTCTGGGAAAAGACAGCACTCAGAGCTTTTGTGAGAGACCTTCCCTAAGTAGGTGATTCCAGAACAGGTATTCACCTCTGATCACAAGTGAGCAATTTCAGAGAGCAGTTTCAGTGAGAGGGTCTACCAGGGACATACAAACAAGGGGTCAGGTGATTCCCTGTCTGTAACACTTCATACCAACTAGTCCCGATCCAAACAGAAAGGTGAGTTTTTGCAGATCCATCTTTCTGTATTTAACTCATTCTACAGAAATTTCCCTATGAGTTCTCAAATCAGTTCTGTATAAAACCTGCATTTCAGCATTAGCCTCAAACATTGCCTGCGCTGGAGAATCATTAAGTACATTTTGTAACAAGGCAGCTATTTTCTGTGTAGAAATGTCTATCTGCCAGACCCTTTACCTGACCCATTTAACACAGACCTAGATTTTATTTATTCTAAAAAACCCCACGTTATATGCACATTCAAGGATAGAGCGGAGCTCCTGTGATTGTGTTAGACTCAGGTGACACTCTAGACTGTCCAGTCCACAGCAGAGGTGTAATTGGTCCCTTAGAAACTACAACACACTGATAATTTTAGCATTTTTAAGATAATTTTTCTGTTACAAATTCAATTCTGTCCTCAATTTTTTGGTTACATTCACACATTTCCCTATGAAAATGCTATCTGTTAGAGATCCCGAGGACAAGCCCTGAAGTTCAGGTGGCCTGGCACAATCATGTGTGCCTAAGACAGCTTCCAGCCCCAAGTTAAATATTTCAAAAACTGGTTTTAATATTTTCCTGTCCCTTCCTCAGTTTCCAGGCTGTTTCCTGGCTCTTACAGAAGGGTGCCTCAGATGGCAGCACATGGACTTTGGCAGCAGATGCTCTGCAAGGCACCCGAGTGCCGAGTCAGCCCTTGGTGGGGAAAAATGATCGATAGAAAACACAGCACCTGGACACCGGTTTGTCCAACATTGTTTTCTTTTCTCACCACTATCCACCAGCTCATGCCTGGCCCTAGATGGGCTCTTGCAACATGTTTAAATCATCCCTCCCCAGTGGGACCATTGGCTTTGCCTGCCCCACGCTGCTGAGTTGGGACAGCACACTCTGCACCCCCTCTTTTGCTGATGCCTCCCAAACCACCTGTAAATGGCTGCCACGATTCCATAATCACCCCCACACACTGGCACGTGTGCCACAATGCTACAAGTACCTAGCGTGGCTGGGTGTGTCCCAAGCATTCAAACCCATGTGTCACACAAACTGCATCAAACCCTGTGAGGTCCAACGACACGTGTGGTGTCCCCCAGCTGCTCAAGGGACACTGATGAGATAAAGGAAATTCTGCTTGTCAGGAGAGATGAGTGAGCTCATCCAGCACACACTGTGACCCTCAAAGATCTGCACCCGGGATCTCACTGAATCTCTCCCCAAATATATGCACTTATCCATAGGCTAAGAAGCAGTTACTTAGACCATGGATCAGCAGAATCATGTTCTTCAGACTTACAGCAAACACAATATAAACAACAGAGTAACCAGAATGTTTTTTTCATTATTTTCTTGCATAAAGCAAATCTACAAATAGACAGCACAGCAACTGCTGAAGAAAATATGTACCAGATACAGGCATCTAAAATACACACACAGACGCACACACACACACACACACACTGAGATGTTTGGTTTTGTTAGAATCACAGAGCTACCAAATTATTTGGGTTAGAAGGTACCTTAAAGCTCATCCAGTTCTACCCTCCCTGCCATGGGCAGGGATATCTTGCATACACCAGGTTACCTGTTATCTTGAGCAATCTGAAGGTATGTTCACAATGAGTACAGACAAGTGCAAATTTTCTGCTTCCAATATTCTCTTGATCAAACAGAAGCCAATGCTCTAGTTCCACATTACAGCTGTGCCCACAGAAAAGATCTCATAGTCAGTGACATAGAATTTTTGCAAATCACAGCCTGAAGAGTTCTCAATGTACTCCCAAATGTCACAGGCGATTTCCATCTCTCACCTGGTCACCACAGCACCGGGATGTCCCAGAGCCAGTGGGTGTGACAGCTGCAGGTGACTGTCACAGGCTGGACACTGCTCTGGGTTTATGGTAACAGCAGTGATACAGTAGCAGTGGAGAAGGAAAGCAAAGCAGTGGGCTGGGCTATTTCATTATCTCACCAGTCAATTGTTAACAACAGGGCTGTTTCTGCCTGAGCCCTTGGCTGGTGGCCACAACTCCCACGTGGGCACCAGTGAAAAATTCCATGAATATGCTGTCAAGGCCACAGAGGAGAGACCAGGTGAGGCCTCTCCACCCTGCAACCCAAAGCACTCCCATGCATCCCACCAGGATGTCCCCTCTCCAGGAGCATCCCATGCTGTCCCCAGCCTGGGGTCACTGCACACAGGCCAATAGCCCTTGATCTGGGGCAGTTGAGAAGCACTGCTAGATAAATAATAATTAAATCCAACTGAAAGTAATTGTATTTAATCCAACAGAGGAGTTAGATTTGATTTTCTTAAAAGATTATGTACTGTTTTCTTAGGGGGAGAGAAAAAGGGTTGTTTAGTAAAAGATAACGCAGCTCAAGGCAGCTTTGAAGGCTACAGTCTTTGTTTTGTGTGGCTTTTTAATTATTTCTAAATATTTTGCCCATAAAAGTGCATAGAAGGCACACAGACTGAGGCTTTCATCTATGCTGTGTGACTCTGAATCAATTCAAACCTCTGCAATAAGTTATTTCTGCCTCCAAATATATAAGATGAAGCCTGATATAATTTATAATGGCTTTATTCAGTGAGATGAATTCCCACTAGTTTCCAGATGGGCTTAAAAATAAGCTGATTTTGTGCCACTATTTTTTTCCTCAAACTAGGCTGAATAATGCCATGCAGGACACAGCTCTGTGATTTGTTATGTAATGTATCTCAAGGGAAAACTGGGCATTCCTTCCACATTTCCTACAAAAATAATCTGCTCACCTGTTGCTATGTGGTTTTTACATTTTGAGAAAGAGAAAAGCAGTCTCCAGAGGGACATAGACTGGGCCTTTGGGTTGTGCCCAACCTCACTCTGCTCTCCAGCATGGCTGTGCCAATGCCATCACAGAGAGGTGGGAACTGAATTTACTGCAGAGCAGCTGGAGAAGACAGGAATAATTTTGTTGGTAGTCTCAGTCCACTTCTCCTGAACATGAAGAGCCTCTGGAATACTATCCACTGATTATCCATTTAATCCATATTTGAGGTTTTTCTGTGGGCAGCTAGCCAGGCTCCTCTTCAAAGTCCTACATACAAATAGACCATCTCACAGCTCTATTTTTTTTACCAGCGCATGTGTTCAGTAACTCCCCAAGTATGGACAAGGGCACCTGAGAAGTTACTCAGTAACTAACTCAGTGTTTAGCCATTGCATTTAATCCTACTTTCACCCAGCAGTGACTTGGTATCTGATCAATAGGAGGTAAGGGGACATTTCCAGCAGCCTGAGAAAAGGGAAGGAAAAAAATCCTGTGCTGCAGGAAAAAAGCAAAAGTGAGCAATTATCCTGCCAAGTGACAAGGAGAGCTCTGGTTTGGGGGCAGAGCTGGCAGCTCCAGTGGTGCCTCCTCTGCACAGGAACTTTTGTACATTCCTTTTCCCAGTGAAACATTTGTGCAGGTCTTTCAGAGAATAACTGGTTTGGGACAGTGCTGCAGACAAGCCTGGCCTTAGTCCTACAAGAATAATTAAGGTTCCAGCATACCATATGAGAAAGTAGAGTAAGTCAAAGCCACCATTCCCACCCTGCAACTCAGAGAGTTAATTCACCAGCTCCTGCTTCTCCCGGGACTCGAACAGCTGAACCCTCTAGCAGAGCTATTCCCTGTGGAGAGTTTGGTTTGGCTCTGGGATTTGTCACACATCTTTGTAAGGTTTGGCCCTTTTATTTATAAGGAGATTTTTAAAGACATTCCAACATATCAGAACTGAGAGTGTCCAGACTTCCAGACACAGCATAGTGCCCGACTTCCGTCTTTGTGAGACAGCTATGCAGACATCCAAGTTCAAGGGTTCTTAAATGAAGCATCTGTTGTATGTTAATTGGAGATGAACAACACTTCTTACCACACTATTGTCAGGATAAACCCATTAAAAACTGTGGGAGTCTTTAAAACAAACAGAATTCCCACATAACCTGAGGATGCTGATAGCTTTTGCATGGTGCAGAGTGATAGCAGAACACCTGAAACTCTGCAAAACTGCAAAACTTTTGGAAAACAGCCTTGTCACCATAGTGTCACCAAATCTGAGCTCTGAAAGTGGAAATTTCACCAGTAACTTGCACTAATACACAGCACTGTGAGTGTGATAATAGCATTCACCAATTATAGTATATTGCAAACTATAAATTAGATGTTCCATATGCTCTTCCTCCCTTACAAACGAGTTGCCTTGTAAAGAAGTTATGAAATGTTTCATATGGTCTGCAGCTCTAGTGTGTATCTCACAGTGGCAAATGGTTCAAGGCTGGATTCCAGGAGGGCTCTGCAGTCGCAGTCACACTCACACATGGAACACTGAGCAGAGTAGGACATGGAACATGGAGTAGGTGGGAGCTCCTTTAGGGCCCCAGCTGTCACAGTAAATCCATGTGTCACAAGTAAACAATTAAACCTTCCCACTGCCTTCACATGAAGTACTGTAGATTTGGGCTGAATCATTGTCCTTTGCTCTGTCCTTGGAGTCAATCACAGGGTAAGATGTTTAATGACTAATAATGATTGAATGAGATGTGATGGGGACACCCACAAAGAGAGAATTTACAGCTGCTTTTGGTAATTAAAAACACTAGAATACATTAGTGTCAGACATGACAGAACCAAGGCAAAAACCTTGGTACCCCTGTACCAGCCATGAGTGCTCCACCATCCGTTCATCACCACTAGGAAGTAGCCAAAGTCTTCTCAGGATATTTAAAAATCACAAAATTGCTTAGGTTTTGATTTGACAAACTCATGGTAACAATAATAAACAGGGCCAACAGTTGAAATAAATAAGTGATTTTATAAAAGCAACAGAGCAGATGTTCTTTTAAGTAAAAAGTCCTTTGGTACTTAAACTTTTAGAGTATGTTGACGTGTTTTCAAATTTTCCTTCACATACAGAAATATTGATATACACGGTGGATTTCTTAGATGAAAGCTAAGACTTTCAGGAAAACCTTGAATGTTTACAGCTGGTGCTTTTGGAGGTGCATAAAATCTCATTGCACTCCTGATAATCATGTTGAGGTTGCCATTGGCACGACTTTCATTTTTGAGCACTGTCACGGTCACTGCACAAAACTGCTTGAGAGTAGAAAAGCAGTATTTAGGATTATAGGCCAAAGTTTGCATCTTAATGCTTCTTTACAGGTTTGCTGCCTAATCTACACTGTGCTGGGATGTGTCCTGAACTCATGTGCAGCTCCTGAAAGCAGGAACTTACAATTGTGGATAAAACCTGCAGACATCAATGATTAACACAAGCAGGAGCAATGTCTTCTTCCTGTTCACTGGCACCCCACATTCTGCCACTGCCCCTTTACTGCCAGTGGACAATGCCAACACCACAGAGATATGTACAGGCAGCAGGGACAGCAGAGAAACTCAACATTAAAAAATTTCTCATGGCTGTGGCTGACTCTTCTCTCAAGGAGCCCCAAATACACCAAACCTATACTGGTTGAATCCAGTAAGGCAGGATAGAATAAACCCCAGTGAGGAGCTGTGGGCAGGGCTGGCCAAACCCCTGCCAGCACTTCTGCCTTCCCAGCCTTTTTTACCAGGTGTTAAGACAGTGCAGTCCAAAGGGGAAGCAACACAAATAACAAATGCTGCCCATAAATGCTCCTTTCAGCCAGAGGGCTGTTACCTTTCAGAGTTATTTTCATTCCTTGGCATCAGCTGGGATACAGATGGCTGTGCAGTTACTCACTGCAGAACTAGGTCAGTGGCAGCACTGATATCAAGGAAAAATAAAAATCCTGGGGTTTAGCCAACAAAACCATCCAAGTAACAGCAGCTTAATGGACAAAATAATATCCCTGAGACATCTCATCAACCCCACTCTTCACAGACATGGCTGCCCTACCTTGTGACCACACCAGGATAGAGGACTAAGACAGTGTCATTACTGACATATATTCATTATTTTTTCACTAGAATCCAATCCCAAATCCTAATTAATCCTAAATTAATTCTAATTAGTCCTAAAGGATTAATTAATTAAGATAAATTCTAATTAATCCTAAAGGAATTAATCCTTCTGCACGATTTTATGACAATACATAACCAACTTTTCTACACTGCCTATTACCTAGTTAATTTGAAATAGTTTATAGAAGAAAGGTTAACAAAATCACTGCTATTGTTCTAAATCATCCTGATGTTCCATGGATTAAAGACAAGTCCCCATGTTCCCTCAATCCCTGGTTTAATACAAAATTCCTCTGTTTATGCTTTTTCCAAGGCTGGTTTTCCAGATCTCAGCACTATAAGGAACAGGATTTTTGGCTGCAGCGTGGAGTAGAAGAAAGCAGGTGTGTGCTGGGGAAAACACACTTACAAAAAACTACCTTAAATTGACATGGCTTCTTTTAGTAATGTAAATCTTCACTAAGAGTTTTGACTGAGTAAGGGTAAATAATTTGTCCCTGGTAAAATATATAAGGGTAGATCTTTATGTGGAAGCAATCAAATAATACCTGGAAGCCTCATTAAAAAAGTAAACAAATATTTAGCCAACCAAATTTTGTTTTTCCATCTGAAACCATGTTGTGAGCACATTTAAGTACTACACCAGCAGTGTCTGGGATCTTTGAACTCATAGGAAAATTTTCAGAGAATATCCTACCACACAGCACTAGGACCTTTATATTTTCTGATTCAAGGGACCTGGATAAGTTGTTTTAATTCATTTCAGTGTTTAATATTTTTTCTCAAAGCGGCTGAACTTCATTTCATATGGCTCATAGATCACCAGTGATCCCTGGGCCTCAGAGCAGAATCTGCTCAAGCCATTTAAATGGAAATGAGGCTGAGTTGTTGCTGGAAGAGGAGAAATTGCCTTCACCCCTGTCCACCACACCAGCCTTGTTACAGCTCTAATACTTGAACTCTGCTGAGCTGGTTCAGATTGCTGATTTGGCAGAAGCTGATCAGCTGACTCCTGATGATATAATGAGCTGAAAGAGTTAAAAGAGAAATTGGGCGAATTTTGAGTCAATGTCAGCAGAAAGGAGAGAGAAGAGAGAGGGGAATGCTGCTGAGTTTCCTTCAATGTGAAAAAGAGTGTGGGCATGAAACATAAAAAGCTTTAGTGCCTGTCCCTCCAACCTGGGATCCCGAGCTCATTGCAAAGGCATATACCTGGAATACAGATGGGTATCCAGAAGTCTACCATCAAACAGAGATTTATCAGAAATCTGCATTGAGTCTGATAATGATTCCATACAAATTAATGGCAAAACTCTTTTCTTTAAAAGCAAGAGACTTCAAAAAAGAATCAGCATTTTGTTCTGGGAATGTGTCATTCATCAGAAGCTGGACACTCTCATTTTTCCAGACATTTATAAAACCAGAATTTAAACACAACTACATTAAAAAATGTGTTCAAGAACCACACTTGCAGACAGATATTAAAAGAGTAGCACAAAGTGCAAATAAAAAGCTCCCAGAGGAAGGATGATTTGTTTGTTCCTTTAAACACTCTCAAATGCCAGAGAAGTAGGAAGAGAGAGACATCAGGTTTCCCTGGGGCAAGGCTCCATCTGAAGTGCAGCAATGTCAGCTGCTGCTGCTTTTTTCATCATGTATGCGCTGCTCTCCTCTGCACTTAGAAAAATCAATTCCAAGGGAAGGTCCTGGCAGGCTGTCACAGAGCAAGGAAGCAGCTAACCCTTGGCTTTGCCTCACAACACTCCAGCACAATGGGGGCTTTGTTACAGGAGGCTAAATAAATCATGTGGTCATTAGATGTCAAGGAAAAAGGAGCATGACACAGTTAAGTTCCAGATACAGAGCAGGACAACTCTGCCATGGTCCCAGACAAACCAAGGTACAGCAATGAAGCCACAGCCAAGCAGTGAGGGAGGGTTTAATGCAAAAATAGCCAAAAATTGTCAACAGAGATACAGAACATGAAGGTCTGGGTTTTGAGGACAGACTTATTTAGAATAATGACTAACAACAGGTATTTCTTTCTCGTGTGCTTTTGTTTTCTGCCGTGGAGCTTTTAAATGTGTAGACCCAGAAGGATCTGATAGATATCTCTGCAATGTAGGCTCTGGTTATGAACTCTTCCTTCCTGGAAGTGTTCAAGGCCAAGGCTGGACAAGCTTGAAGCAACCTGATCTAGTGGAAGGTATCCCTGTTCAGGGCACGCTGGGTGAAGCTAGGTATCTTTAAGGTCCCTCCCAACCCAAACCATCCTGTGAGTCTACCAATGCAGCTTTTGAAAAAGAAAAAAAAAAAAGAGGCTGTCTTCCAATGAAACTTGAGCACATATTTTCACAAGGAAGAGCAGTATTATTCTAGTAATCAAACACTAAAAAGGGTCTTAGAGGGCTCCAAGCAAACCTGGCTCATTAATAACAAAACATTCAGATGTGGTAGTGCTAGTCTGGCCAGGAGTCTGGAAATGCTCATTAATAATTTAAATTCTGGAGTTTCCCTGAACTTCAGAAGGCATTTGGATGACAGAATGATAGCAAAGCCATTTTACACTTGATATTTTAGGAAGTACATATTTTCTATTAAACATTGCTGCTAATAAGAAAGGAATCCTGTATGCCATGCACAACTGAAATTTCCAAACTTGTGCAAGAGTTT
Organism: Anthoscopus minutus; assembly: GCA_013399455.1. Classification (NCBI taxonomy): domain Eukaryota; kingdom Metazoa; phylum Chordata; class Aves; order Passeriformes; family Paridae; genus Anthoscopus; species Anthoscopus minutus. The sequence continues at coordinate 53,090 of VWYI01041009.1, forward strand.
TCACTATAGAAAAATAACTCGGGAACAAATTTCAAGATGCTTTTCATATGGTGAAGTTGCAAGAATTTATTAATAGAAAACAGGAAGCACACAAGGCGTCAGTTCTGAAAGTCCTGCGATGGCATATACAAGATACTACAACTCATCTCTGCTTTTCAAATTAGATTTTATATACATTAAAAGAAGCAATTTTCCTAAATACACCATGTGAAATCCTATTAGTCTCATCTAATGATGACAATTGACTTACAAACTTGGAAAAGGCTTTTTTACTTAATATGTGCAAATTCCTTTTGTTTTACCATTCTGTTTTATATCATGTAGGCAAAATTATTTGCAATATACATATATTTATATAAAGGTGCTTTGAACTCAACACTTCTCACAGAGCTGAGGAAAGCTCCTCAGTGTACATATTTGGGGCTACATAGCTGTTTACCCACTTTTATGCAGGAAGTTAAGGGCAAAAGGGAGCAAGCTGTTTATTTCCAGTTCCCTGCTCCATTGACCAGAGCAGATTTCCCATGGTAGATAACTGTGCCCCAGGCTTTGTGGGCATTGGCAGGGTCACTTCAGGTTATGGTCACAGATTCTGAAGCCCAAGTGACCAGAGTGTACTATGAATAAGCTCAAATTCAATTGATATGTTAGAAGAGGTTCTACTGAGCCTCCAAAAACCCCCCTGAGCCACCTCTGAAATATCATCAAAGCAATTCCACAGACCATGCCACTTACCACAGACATGCATGGTGCTTGGGATCTGCTGGGAGTGGGGGGAAAGGAGAACAGCTGGTGCCAACGGAAAGGCAGGGAGGGACTGAGACACCCCTAGGATTTCAGCCAGATCTCTTCTCCTTCAAGAATTTATAGAGTAGGTGTATGTGTTTTATCTATACATATATATGTGTGTGCATATATGTGTCAGTATTTGTATATATACACACACATTCACAAAACTCCAGTGAGTACTAGACTGCTCACGTCTGTTGAAAGAAGCTTTCACAGACTTCTCTGGAGCACAAAAAGGTTTCTGCCATTTCAGACAAGTACATGGGAATCAAGTGTAGAACATTGTAAACAGCTGCAGAAAAAGCCTTGTGTATCAAAGTAATGCCCCCTGTGACTACTGCCCAAGAAAAGAGGCCATGGGGTCATCAGGTCTCTGCCGTTTCATTCTGTAGGCCTCCATCTCCTCTTCTGTTGGCTCCCTGGCTTCATACTGGCTGTTGTATGGTCTCTTCCTCTCATCTAATTGCATGATTTCTTTGATGTGGAGAAGTCGAGCCTCTTCAGCATTTAAAGCCTAAAATAAGAGTAAATGGAATCACAAATTCTACAGTAAAAGTTAAAGAAAAAACTCCCAACCCCCAATGAAGGTTTGTCTCAGATTCTTGTATGATGGACAAGGAGCAAGCACGAGGGTAGGATAAGCAATGCAATGTCTAGCCCACAGCATATTTTACTTAATGCTCATTTTTTAGTGTTTAACATAAAATGATGGTAAAATACTATTTAGTAAACCAGACACTTTAATCTCTTTCCAAATGTCAAAACCAAGTAAGAAACTCACAGGATTTACCTAATATGTAATTGTGATCTAGCAAGTACAAATGAATTGTTTGTTATTTTTTGTAATATATTTGGGGTTTTAATTTTTAAATGCTTTGTGCTATTTGTCGCTACTGCAAAAGAAGTTTGCATTTGTACCCTGCTTTAATTAACCATGGCTTTAATAGGTTTCCTCTCAGTGCAGCCTGAGGCAGCTGGCTGTGCCCACAGGAACACACCACTGCTCAGCACTGGATGGCATGGGGCATGGATTTATTACATCAAGGTGAGACTGAGCCAAGCCTGCAATACAAAGCACTAAGTTAAGATTTGACACTGCCTTTGATCTCTTCATCTTTCTTCAACACACAAATCTTTGTGTTCTGCAATGTCTTTTATAGACCTACAGGTGTAACAGGTGCCTAGACATGAAATGTTCTAAGTCATCTAAGTTAAGTCTTTCAAAATGAAATATTTATTGTAGGTTTGCCTGAGGAAAAGGGAATGGACTTTAGAATATCTAACAGCATTTTAAATTTGATTTAGCTCAAAATTAGCATCAAACTACCTCATGGTATATCACCGAGAACTACATTATAGGCCTCATAAAACTGATGCCATAAAATGTCATGTTCCTTTTGCCACAAAGCCACTGAATATTATAGTGCACCTTTTTTAACTTTTCTTGCTTCTTTTTCTCTTCATCCTCACTGTCAGAATTTGAGCTCTTCTTGTGTTTCTTCTTTTTCTTCTCTTTCTGTTTCTCTTGGTGAATCTGTAAGGTGGGCAACAAGTTACTCTTAAGATTCAACTTGTCAAAATCAAAAATACCCAAATCACTAAATCCAAACATCTATTAATGCTCTAATAATGCATTCTAGTAATTTTCATGCTTATTATGACTCTACAGAATTTTGTAGTTAAAATGTTGAGAAGTATCTGTCTTACTGAGAAAGGGAAACATCCTACCTCCATCAGTGTTTTGGGTTTTGTCATGTGTACTTCCTCCTCAGGCTGCTCTTCCATGAAACTTGCTTCTGTATTCTATACAACAGACAAGAACAAGGATACCCTGTTACTGACCACATCTGAAATGGGAAAGAAAAAAAAAATCCCACAAATCCCTAAAAAAAAGAAAAAAGGAATATGAATGCTTTTTATCTCTTTCCACATGAATACACAAGAGAATACTTACAGCAATTTCTTTTCCAGCTTCTCCTGTACAGTAGGAGTACTTGACAAAGGAGTGACAGCACTTGTAACCCCATTTGCCTTCTTTCCAGTATGAACCCCAAATGCACTGCAAGATAACATGCCATACAGTTACTCCTATAAAAGACAAGCTAAAATTTAGTCCTGAGCTGATATCCTGATAAACAAATTACTCAAACAGTCCAAAAGGAAGCTAACAGAAACTCTTTTGCTATTTTACATGAGCTTTACAGGTATACTGTCAAAAAAGAGAACCACAACAGGATGTGGTCAGCTTGTAGAAGGCAAATAGAGTAACTTCTTCAAGATTGCCATGGCAACTCTTCAAATTCACATCACAACTATGACAATTTGAAGTTTCTCCTTAGCAGAAAATAGAGAGTGTCACATGAAATAAGAGAAATGTATTTGCTGTATTAATCATATTGCACTGCATCCTAATACACCTCCGGAGAGACGGTATTTAATTTTTAAAAATTTTAATGCAACCTAGGACTTACTGTATGATTGTTAATCTTCACATCCTCTTCATACTTAGAACAAGCAACAGCTTTCTCCTGTCCTTTGATGACTGTTCCATGCCTAGAATACTCCACATAATCTTCTGTTTGAGCTAACAGCAGCTCAGCTGGGGGAGCATCTAAATGTTCTTGTCCTCCATACTAAAAAGCAAGTAAAAATGACATCTAACTGTTTGGGGAAAAAATTACCTTTTATATAGTTAAGCAAACATTTCCAAAATGGCACTTTTGGTACCTTGTCAAGAAGGCACAACAGTGGACAGAAAGTTTAATCTTTACAGAAGAGGTAAGACAGAAATATATCATCTCCTATGGCCACTGTGTTATCTTTTGGTATTTAGTTTTGAGGGAGTTTTGGGGTGTCTGTGGTTTTTTGCAGTGTTTTTTGTTTGTTTTTGTTTTGTTTTATGTTTGGAGAATGATAACAGTGATACTCCTCATTCAAAACAGGAAAACTTTAGAGAGCAAGCCAAACAGCTAGGGTACAACCAGAGCAATACTTTGTGTCCCCCTCCAAACTTGAATGTTGACACAGTTAGAATCTAAATAGATGATTCAGTTCTCTTTCATTTGTCCAAGAAACAAGTTGCAAAATATAAAGTAAGTATTTATCTAGAAGACTGTACTCAAAATTTGAGTCAGAAAGGAATTCAGATTTCTTTAGTGGAGAACTTCTGACAGTTAAGGGAAGTCTCCTAGTAACATAAATACCAGCAGACCTTCAAAGGTCCCTATACTAAACAATAAAATTCATCAATTGATGAGATAGTGTGTATAAAAATATTTTGACTCTAAGTTGCTGAGAACAGCTGATGCCCTCTCACAAAGAATTAGTAATCTTACTTGCTCCCCAAGAGCCACACTTCAAACCCAACAGAATTCTTATTAAATAAACCCAAAGGCCTATTACCTTCTCTAGGATGCTTTCTTTCTGCTGTGCCTTGAAATCTTCTTTTTTCACTTTGAAAGATTTATAAAGGAGCTCTAATTTTGTAGGGTCTGCTTGAAGATGAACTTCTGAGCCTTTGTCATAAGCCTCCCAGGCAAACACTGTGTACACAAGAATCCACTCAATACTTACTCTAAAACTGAGATACACATTCAAATTACATTCTTTAATTCTGAAGCAATTTGAAAGAAGGCCTCAATCTATAAAGATTTATTTATTTAGCAAGAAAGCAGCATTATTAAGTGTTTTAAGTCAATTTCCTTCAAAAAGACCCAAACTCTACTTACACTGAGTCTGTGCCATCGAAATGGTATCGCCTGTGTAGCGAACGAAGTTGTCACCTGCATAACCAACCCTGCAGAAAAGAACACAATTCTTTGCATTTGTAATGTGATTTCCTTTTAAATACAAACAGAAGTGCAGCAGGCAACTAAAAATTCTCTTGTGCACTCAGAGTTAAGAACAAGACGTGAAGGTACATTCAACTTGATACATGAAACAAAAACCTGTGCTCCCTGTAAAGCCATGAAAGCATTAGGCAGTCACTCAAAAACCATGCCTGTGTTCACAGGGACATTGGACACAGACCTGAAGTCCTGTCTGAGATGCCAAGCACTAAAAGTTAAACTCGAACCTAGTAACACAATAAATATGCATAAACAGTCTGTGATATTCCAGCACAGTGATTTTCACTTATGGATTTCTGACTCTTCAATCCAGACACATGCAGCATATTTGGCTGAGTTAAAGAAAGCCTGGGACAGCTTTACTGCTCTTAGTAAAGCTGAGACACTTGTGCACAGTCCTTAAAGAGATGCACAGTCAGTACATGAAACACACTGAGGATCAAATAATGCTAGTAATCCAATTCCCCACTCTTTCATCTTCCCAAAGCCACTTCGAAAAATTGACCATCTGCAAAGCTGTGGCAGAAACTTAGATTCAACAAAAGTCAGATCATGACTTTAGAGAGAAGCAAAAGCATCTCCATCTAAAAAAATGAACTAACTGGCATTACTCTATCTAAGGGCAAGGAGAGGTGGAAATGTCGTGTTCTCCCCCGACACTGAGGGTTGCAAGAACTGAGCAACCCCTGATAAACTGTGTCACACCCACAAACAAAGCAGAGGGGCCTCGCTGTTTGGTCTTCAAAGGTTGCTTATTGTCTCTTATCATCTGTTTTCAGCCTAGGATGGCACAGACTCTGCATTCTTGAAAAACACTCCAGCAAGAGCCCTGAGAGGCTCAAAATGTCTGAATTTATACAAGATAAGCAAATCAATTACTTGCTACCATGCACTTTAAATGTCTATTGTTATTACTTTACTACCAATAACTAATTATTTGTGTATTCACGTAACATCTGCACTGTGGCTAATCTATCCAATAAGGTTGTGCTCCCAGCACTGCAGAATGTGGAGTAAGTGAAGAAGAAGGGAAACTGAGGCAATGTCCAGAATTCTCCATCTTGAATCCTCACTTACATCTGTATCATATAAAACCCAAATATATGTTTTTCACCAAATGACAACTGGTAACTTCACCACCATCTAATTCACACTCTGGTTGCCTCCACGCCTATCTCAAAGCTCTGGAAGCTTTCTCCATGGAGAGAGGTTAAAAACAGTGTTTTCCTGGGGGTCAGGAGCTTTCAGGACAGGCAGAGAAATATTCCCTGTGTCTCTGATTCCCACATGGAAAGAGCATTACTTGCTATCATTTAGGTACTGTTACCCTATTTTAGGCAGCAAGCTATTCCAATTACTGTAGTCTGAATACATGTTTTACCCACAGCCTATCTGCTCTGTACGCTCCCAGCACAACACAGTCAAGTGTCTGACTCAGGGTTTAAGGGAGACAGCTAAGTTTGCAGCCAAAAGCAGCTCTAATTAAGCTATCTAGACAATGCCAAAGCTTTCACACCTTTTCTATGCAGAATCCATTAATACAGGAGGAGATCTTACTCCTAATTCGAATTTTTTCTTAGGTACCACAAACACACCACGCTAGTCTCCAGAACCAAGAAACAAGGGATAAAGTTTAAGATTTGGTTACGGAAATACTTTACATAAATACATAATACTTTACATAAATTTTTATTGTTTACAGGCATCACCTCTAGCTATATCAATTTCCTAGCCCTTGTACACAGATAATTACACTAAACCATTGTCCACATGTCCCTGAAGATTAAGGATCAGCCAGTATTACAAAAATGCCAGTTTTATATACTAAACCAAAATGTGTTCCTAAATAAAACAGGTATTTTTCAGGTTTACTAATATGTGTATATGTAACTGACTAGAGATTCATTACTAAAGAACATACAGGTAAAAAAAAAGATAAAACTATTAATCTCATTTTTAAGGGTATTGTTGGATATACAAGCATGACCTCATTTTAACTTACTCATCTGGATTCTTGCCTGTGTTGGCGTAAGGGTTTTCCCTCATTGCTCTTGTTTTGGGATCATAATAAGCAGAGTTTGGATCTAGATTCCTCAAGTACTAGGGAAAAGAAAAAACATAAAAGATACTTAATATTTATGATTTTAAAAGAATTGAGGTTACTCCTGCATCCTCCAGTTCAGATGTTCTAAGAAGTTCTATCTATGCAAAAGGATGACCTTGATGAAGTCGTAACATGGAACAGAACTGAGAATAGACCTTAACTTCCAAAACTCTAGACCCATAAATGAAGTCATTGATAACTGAACATGTAATTTGTTGAAATTAACTCTCAAGAATACAGAGGAACATCAGAATTCTTTACTCACTTTAGCAATATCTTCCCGAATACGTAAATTTCGGACTGTGATCCGTCTTTTAGAGTCAAAGTTCTGCCCAGGCATATCAATGTCATCTGCATATTTGTCTTCATCTTCATCTTCACTGTTATGATCTCTTTCCTGAGAAGAAATGGAAAACTTCTAACTAAAAGAGTTCCTTCACTCTCCACACGTCTCCACATGTACAAGAATCTGATTTTAGTGGTTTCCTTAAAATTCTGCAATCCTAGTAGTTACAAGGTGGAACAGTTTACCTGGGCTTAAGTGTGGTCTCAGGCTAATCTAACAATCAACACTTCAGCAGCACTCTTGTTAAAGAATTTTCACTTCCTTCTATGGAAATCGTTATCAAAACATAACTACGATGATATTAAGAAAACAGTTATTTTGGTGAAAATATACCATATGTAAAATATAGTTATATGCTTGCATCTCTAAGGTTAGACAACACACAGGAATTAAAACAAAAAGCCTTTTTATGAAATCCACCAACTGGATCCAACTGCCCAAAATAAGAGGTAGGCAGTGGCATGGACTCAACATTCAAACCCTTGTGCTACGCTTGCTTTAGTGTAAAACTAACTACAGGTTCTTTCTTTGCCCATGGTGTGATGCAAAGGGTAATCATCTTACTGTCTGTGAATTTGATTCCTCTTCTCCCCACTGGTGTCTTGGGGAGTTCTGCAGCAAACAAAGAGCACATCAGCAGAGAAGACAAGACAGTGGAAAAAGGCAAGATGGCAGGGATACAAAGTGCAATCAAAGCAGAGCTTCATGCTGAATACAAAATACAATTTACCAGCAGCCCCAAATGCAGAAACACTGCTACATAACATTCTAGGAAAATACTCTTAGCTGTCTCTGTGACAGACACATGTTGGAGAACTTTTCACTGTATTCCAAACAAAATTTCCAATTCTTTGCAAGAACAGCAAATTCTAAAACTGTTGCTGTTATTTAAAGCTTGTTATGCCTTTGAACACTGCGGATTTGGACTATAACATTTATAATCATGTAAATATAACCAAGTTTCAACTCTGAAAGCTGCAAAAATAATTAAGGAGATAGGTATTCAAGAATTTAGTTAAGATTTACAGGAATGCTAAGCATGAAACAGAAGGCAGAACTTAAGTTTGACAAACACAGCCAGATTTTATTTTTTCAACCTGCTTAGTCTTTAACTGAAAAATACTTGCAGCAGTAAAGATTGGAACAGCTGTGAACCCTGGAAGACAGACTAGCAACTGGCCAGCACTGACTAACTATGCAAATCAGTCTAAGTCCTCTCCCTCAGAGGCAGCTCTTAAGTTTCAAACACAGTTTTCTTCTTACAGTTCCATTTTATAAGAAGTATATTGAAGCCAACAGTGTTTGCTTCATAAAATGGGCATGAAAAGAAGAAGAATCTCTTTGACTGGCGAGGTCAAAGTGCTGTAGTTTGGGCTGGATGGCAGATCGAGCTCACTGTGCCATCTAGTGACAGCCCATGAGGGGATAGCACAGCTTTTACAAAGAGGTTTTAAAAAACCTACTTCTGACCAGTAGCAGTCTCGATTTTTTTCCCCGTTTTGTAAGTCACTGCACAGTGACTTCATCTTAAAAATATTTTCTTCCTCTTAAGAAAACACCTTCCCATTCCAATTAATATTAAACATTAATCAATGCACAGTCATCATCTCAGCACTAGTCAGACCATACAAATCTTTAAATATGAGAAAAACAATTCAGTATATGAAAAAGAATTACTACGAGCTCTTCTGACCCAAAATTCTAAGTCATTAATTTCAGCAACAATAATAATCACACAGAATTTCTGCCCATAGGGGAAACAGAAGTTCTCATTTGAAAGAGGATGCTTCAAGCTCTTGAGTTAGACACAGAACATGCTGGTGCTAGGAAAACTTAAATTACTGAATGGCATAAAACCCAATAGCAGACCCTGCGGAGAGAGTAAGTCAGAAAACAAATAATCTGTTTCATATTTATTCAGCCTAACCAAAAATACTTTAAGTTTAATAGGTTGAGTTTACTTACCACTTGCTCCAGCTTCCCTGATGCCAACTCCTCCTGAAGCTTCTGGGCTTTCAGTGTACGTTTGGCCTGTGCAGCACGAAAATGCATTTGTTTAAATATTTCTTTTTAGCACCAGCTCTGATACCAACAGAGCACATTACAAGTGTCCCTCCTCCCAGCCCAGCCACACCAAACACAAACTCTCTCCCCAGTAAATCATAGCACCTACATACCAAATCAACCTTGGAATATTCTTCGACAATTTTCATGTGCTCCTCTGGGTTATAACCATTCCACCGATCTCGCTTCCCGTCGTAATCAAACATCAGCTGAGGCTGCACATGTTCATCTGGGGCAATATTCATGCCTGTGTATTTTGCTCCAACTTTTCTTGGTCGCTGAAAAAAGAAAAAAAAAATAATCAGTCCATTAGATTATTCACATATCTCTTCAAAAATACTATCAATCAAGCTCCTCTAAAGCAAGTTAAATTCTGCACTGTAAGCCTGTGAATTGTAAATAAATGCAAGCAGTTCTGCATTGAGTAGCAGACAATAATATTATGTAGCACAACTGACCTCATACACCATAAATTCTTGTTCATATTTTCTACAATTAAGAAAACAATTAAAACAGTTTCTGGGGGCAACTTCTACCTGAGATGAAGCAGAAAGATATATACAGCAGCATTTGAGTTAATGCAATCAACAAGAAAGTATCATTTTCACCGATTATTTCAGATCTTATTACAGAGCTGATGGATGACACTGAATTTTATCACTTTCCCCCTACACCTTTCCTACATAATAATTCCTTTAGAAATTTCTAGGCCATCTCTCACTACTTGTAACATTTTTCAAAACAGCTTTTCCAAACCCAGTATTTTCCCAAAGATTAAAATTCCCATGGCATTCAAAGCCATCAAGATACAGACAAAAGTGAAATTTACCTCCATGCAGTCTTTCTTTTTGTGTGTCAGTGCCCCGCAGTTCTCACAGGCTCCTTTGCGGTACCTCGTGGCCACAGCGTGCTGAGAGGAAACACCATGGGCAGCACTGAGGACACTTTGGCAGATGCACAGAAGTGTTCCCAATAACAAGCACATATTTATTTGCAAGACTACTCATATATGTGTGCCTTTTCTAAAGCCCAAACACGTGTTTTGATTATCACCAGACATTGTGATTTGCCTGCTGAATAAAAAATCCTGCCCCCCCACAAAACCACATAATCAAAAATATCCTCATGTAATCAACCCAAATCCTTATTTCATGAGAAAAACATTCTGCATACCTCCTGAACTCCTCGTTTGTACCAATCTCCAGAGGAGTTATACTGTTTCTGCTTCTCTGGCTGAGGTCTCTGGTGCTTTAGTGTGGGTCTTTTAGAAGGATCTATATACCATGGTACTGAAGAGATGTACTGAGGAATGTGAGGGTTGATATCTCTGTAAAAGATGTTAAGCAATGAATACATGCCACAGGGGAAAAATCCAAAACAATTTAGTCTAACAAACAACCTTCATGTAAAAGTTTGAGTGCTTTAGTAATTATAATAAATAATGAAGTTGGTACAGTGCACTGCAAAATAAATTCTCAATTTGATAAACAGAGACTTTGAGATTTTGTTGCCACCTAGTTCACCCAAACTCCTCAGTCCAAACGAAATGGCTTAACCTGTGTAATGTTACTGAGCAAAAAAAGCAGCAACATTTCTCAGATACAACAAACCCTGTAAAAGCAAGAGAAAGCAGCAACAGATGAGGTACACAGTAAAAGACCCTTGTATTATGCTTTGCTCGCTTTTAAAATACCACATGTTATTAGCTTTACAGATTGGACCTTTTAGCAGAACTGTCAGTAGCTGACAGAAGATAAATACTGAATCTACATTTTTCTAGAAAACATTTGATGACTGGAATATTAAAAGACAAAGTTCAACTATTTACTTCTACAGTAACTCACACTAAAATAATGTGTTACTCTCAGAATTGTTCTGTAACCACAACAGGAAACGACATTTTTCCTCAACAGCTTTAGAATAACTAGAGCTTTAGTAAAACGTACTTTCCTTCTTCATCCACTTCAGCAGGCGCATTTCCTAGTTTTCTCTGTTCTTCTAATTCTTTCTTTTTCCTCCAATCCTCCCTTGTCATCTTCTTTGGTTCCTCCAGGCTCACATCATTTGCCCCTCCTGCAGGAGGGGCGTTCGCTACCGCACCTGAAGCCATTCTGGCTTTTTTCCTTAGCAGAAAAAACCCCTAGAAGACAAAAGAAAACCCTTACAGATCAATACACTCTGGCATCACAGCTCTTCAACACGATTTTATGTCACTCAGTGAAATGAGCTAACTCTGTATTATGCACTCCTGATATACCTCTGTCTTGAAAGAATAAGCCCCACTGCCAAAAAAACCAAAATTACCTTACTCTTAAGGTAAGAGCTGTGCCTGCACGTAGCTCGGAAGAGACGCGAGAGAACGACCGCGGGGAAGCAGCGCCAGGCCCGGCCGCAGGCCCAGGCAGGGGGAGCAGCGCCAGCACTTACTTGGAGATTAGAGCAGCCGGCCTCTCGGATTCCCGGTCCCGGTCGCGAATTCCTGTTTACCTTCCAGGACGCAAGGCCGCCCCACAATGCCCCGCGGCCACGCTCACTTCCGGGACGGAGCCACCTCCTCGGGGCGGAGCCACCTCCTCGGGGCGGAGCCACCTCCTCGGGGCGGAGCCACCTCCTCGGGGCGGAGCCACCTCCTCGGGGCGGAGCCACCTCCTCGGGGCGGGGCCACTCCCGTGGGGCGGAGCCACCCCTGAGGGGCGGAGCCACCCCTGAGGGGCGGAGCCGCTTTCCCGTGCCCGCCCCGCTCCGGAGTTCGCGTGCGGCGGCGCGAGACAGGAGCGGTCAGCCAATCGGCTGCGCGCGTGGGTCGAAGCGACCTATGGGCGGCTCGGGGCGGGTTTAAATCGTGGCGCCGTTAGACGTGAGGGTGCTCTGACGTGTGTGAGAGTGGTTTGGGCTCAGCGGCTCCGGCCTTTCCTGTGCTAACGCTTTCTGTGAGGGTTCGGAGTTCGGACCATCTAGGACTGCGAATCTTGTTTTGTGCTTCAAGCTGTACAAAGAAAAGGAGTTTCACCCAGAGAAAGGTAGTAAAGCTGGTGAAGGGTTTGGAACGCAAGTCTAATGAGGAGTTGGTGCGGGGGGGATGCTCACCCTGGAGAAGAGGAGGCTTAGGAGAGGCCTTAGCGCTCGCTGCATTGAAAGGAGTTTGCAGCCAGGTGGAGATCGGTGTTATTCCTCAGGCAACTAGCAGCAGGATGCAAAGAAATTGTATCAAGCTGTGCTGGGGCGGGGATTTAAGCCCATTAGGAGGAATTCTTGACAGACAGGGTGGTTAAACAACGGGCTGCTGGGGATGTGGTGGAGTTACTGTCCCTGGAGGTGTTTCAGGAAGGATTGGATGTGGCACTCAGTGCCATGGTGTGGTTGGCATGGTGATATTTGGACTCGATTACTTAGAAATCTTTAGAATCTGAACTACTGTGTAATGGTGGGAACTAGGGCTTTGTTCCCTTTGTCTAGAGACCGCTACATGATAGCGCTGTTGATTTTAATGGGGCTTGCTTAAAAAGTGTGTTGTGATGAGCCAAATGACAAAAAGTGTTTTCCCTTTTTCCTTTATGGACTCTACAAGGAAGTCTCATCAGTCTGAAGATGGCAACTCTGATCTTTGTTGATCAGGAGAATGGTGAACTTCGTGCTCCCAAGAGTCAGCTCAAGCTCCCTTCAGGATCTTGTGCGTATTTTCTGCCCTGAGCCAGTAACGGATTAAGTGAAGGGCATAAATCACATTTTGTTATTCACTGCTTTTAATGGTAATAGTTTTCTATTCATAAATCCCCTTACCCAACCAATTCTTTGAAGCTCATCAGTTAGTATAAACCTGAAGGTAACTGCTTTTGTCATAAGTGTGGCTTATGAGTTATAGATGGTGAACAGTGATTTCTATGACAGCTAGTTTTCCAGCATGTGCACTTACTTAGACAAGCTTTAGGGTTGCTGAAGTTTCCTTTTTTTCTTCTCCATTCCAGCAAAAGTCTTAGCTGAAAGAACACAAGTTAACACTCCACTTCCCAAAAAAGCAGTCAGTGCTTCTCCAATCACATCTTGCTCTGTCAGAAAGGCTCTTGGAAATGTGAATAAAACTGAAGGAGTCACAAGCAAGCTGGATAAGATAAAACAGAAAAATCAGCCTTGCACTGTGAACAAAGTGAGTACAACACACTTATGCTAGGGAGGAGGGAAAATCCATAATTTACCTGCTGTTGTGGCTTAACTGTGACGTAATTAAGCATCATGCAGGTGCTCCCTCATTCCCTCCTTGGTGGGATAGAGGGAAAGAAGTGGAAGAGTGAATGTGAGAAAAAGAATAGGCTGAGATTAAGGCAATTTAGTAATTTAAAATTTCAAAGAAAAACAAAACCAGTTCCTTGCCACCAGTTGACTAATGCCTTGCCAGTTGCACAGCAGTGGTAGCCCTGCTTTCACAGCAGTTTTCCTTGCTGAGATGTTATGCATGTCCCTCTGGGCAGCTGGTGTCAGCTGTCCTGGCTGTGCACCCCCAACCTCCTTAGCAGTGGGGCTGTGAGAGGCAGAGAAGACCTGGACTGTGTAAATACTGCTTGGTGATAGCTGAAAGCTGCATGTGTCAATGCTGTTTTCATCATGAATCCAAAATATGGGTTCATAAGAATTGCTAGGAAGAAAAATAACTCTATCCCACCTAAAAGCAGGGCACCCATGTAGATGGTTCCAGAGAAAAAAGTCTGAGTTAATGCCATCTATCAAGAGTTACCTGTTCTAGTGCAGTCATCTGTTGCCACCACATTTAGTACTGCAGTACATAAATTCAGCTGAAACACTTGCCTATCTTCATCTCATTTGTGTTGAAGGCATTAGAATTTAGGCCTGACTGAGAGTATGACAGGTATGCTTGTCTGTAGACCTGAACAGGGCAGGAAAGCCACTTCACATATTCTACAGTAGCTCAAATAATGTTACTTCTTCTTTTTATGACTAACAAAAAGACTGGATTAGAAAGCTGCTATACAGTGGCTGAAGAAGATTGGCCCGAAATAGAAAATATGTTTCCTTTGGGTCCTCAAGGTAAGATCTATTGATGTTATTATTAAAATTAACAATAAGGCTTTCATGAGTGGTGGCATTGTTTTAAGAATTTGTCCAAGCTACTGTGGCACACAAGCCAGCATTGCATTTCTCCTGTGTCCTTTTTGAAACATAAGAGTGCTTGCTGCTTCTGAAATATCTCAACAGGAATGAGATAGTATTTCTAACAGTAATGTCTGTGCCTCAGATGTGTTATTCTGAGTTACTGTGGTAACAGGAAGTAAGTTCCAAATAACCATGTATTAGCTTCTTAGTACATTAAATAGTGACTAGGAGACATGTATTCAAAGGAATACAGCAGAGTGTGTGCCAAGATGATTTGTAACTGAAGAGATTCCTACTGCTGTCGGATATAACAGTTGAAGATGAAACTTCTAAAGCTGTTCTTAGGCCAGCCCATTTAATTAGATATTCTATCTCAGTCCTTCAAAATGTGTCCTTAAAGCTTTCCTCTTCATGTGGATGAAAACTACTGTTCCAAAGACTGTGGTGTTGATGCAATATATATGCTTTGCTTGCTGAAGTTACTAACTGGTTTACATTACCAGTTCTATTAAGCAGTCTAGTGTTTCCATCAGGGTTGGTGTATGGGATTTCATGGACAACTAAAAGGTGTAACTGCAAGTAAATACCCTGTAAGAGGAGACTGTTGTTTCAGATTGGCTTCCATTTCATTTAGTCTAGAAGAGTTTGCAGCTTCCCAGGCTACTGCACACTTACAGTCTTTTTTAAACAGACTTTGAGAGTTTTGATCTTCCTGAAGAAGACAAACTAAGCAATATCAACCTGTGTGGTGTTCCCCTCATGGTATTTGAAAGGACATATGACAGATGTGTGAACATGGTTCCTTCACCTGTGAAAACTGAAGAGATTTCGTGGGAATCCAGTAAGTGGAAACTTTGTATGATTTTTAGTACACACAATGCTCATCAGTGCTTAGGGCAAAAATCCAGTTGGCTACAGCAGTGAATTGCTGTTGCTGTCTAAACTACCAGAGCAGTACACCAGTATCAAACAGCTTCTGCTGTGTAGTCAAGCTCAATGTTGCCAGTTCAGGCAATTGTATCAGAGTGGTGTTGCTTGACTTATGGCTTAACCCAGCTGCTACCAAGCACCACATAACTGCTTACTTGCTCTCTTGCTGTGGGATGGAGAAGAAAGCAGAAGAGAAAATGTGAAAAAAAACTCATGCTTTGAGATAAAAGAAGTTTTGATAACCAAAGCAAAAGCCATGCATTTAAGAAAAGCAAGACAGGGAATTCATTCAGTTCCCATCAGCAGGCAGGTGTGTTCAGCATTCTCACAACAGCAGGGCTCCATCACATGCAATGGTGGCATGGGAAGACATGTGTTGTAACTCCAGATGTCCCTCCTTTCTTTCCCCAGATTTATCTGATGAGCATGACACCATATGGTCTGGGATATCCCCTGGGCCCTTTGGGGTCAGCTTTTCTGGCTGTTCCCCCTTCCAGATGCTTGTGCACTCCCAGTCTCCTCTTCACTGATGGAGTGAGGAGGAGAAAAGGCCTTGACTCTATTGCTGAGCAGTGCTCACACAACTAAACCATCCCTGAATTATCGAGACCGCTTCCAGCACAAACCCAAAACACAGGCCATACATGTGACTGTGAAGAAAATTAACTCTACCCAGTGAAAAGCAGGACACTGAACAATCTTTTGTGGTGCATTGCAAACTGATCAGTTAGGTGGCATTGGCTTATACAATGAAACAGTATTTCCCTTGCTTATACAAGAGGTTTATGCTGAGCTGCTGGGAACTAGCTTATGTGAGTGTGCATTCTGACTTTGAGAAACTGATTTGATTTATTTCTAACTTCCAGACTTGCTACAATCAACCGCTGACTTCCTTGCTACCCTGGATGAGATCATTGACATGCCACCTCCAAATTATGATGTCTAATGTGTGTTCTGAAGTTTCTTTTGAGGTTGAATTTCATATATTTCTATATTTTAATAAAGGCTAGTTTAACTTATGTACTATTGTATTTGTCCTTTTTCAGTGACCACAATGGGCTTATTCTTGGCCCACAGTCTCTGCAGAGGTGTGCCTGCAGTGGCACAGACATAGCCCCGGATGCTTTGAGATGTACCTGCACTGGTGTGGACTTACCTATATGGCCACAGATGCTTTGAGGTGTCCTGCATGGACTCATCCACAGCCCATGGTCCTGTAGACTTCCTGTTGGAGTTCCAACAGTGTCCAGTAAAGAACCACAGGAATGCAGTGATGGCCTGGCCCTCTGCCACCCCAGGCATGTGGCCATGGCTGTTATAAAAATAATCCCAGCCATAGCAGAGTAAGATGATGATAAGCAGTACAGTGCTACAGTAAGCAGTGAAACAAAAAAGCAGCTACTACTAAGCATTACACTCTAATTAATATTGAGGCTATTGAAAGGAATAAGATGAATGTGTCTTCACAAACAGGCCATGTGAATCTGCTTGTACATACAGTGTGGAACTTATAGATAGAGAAGAAACAGAAGAAACTCCCTAGTTCTAGAAACTGGGGACTGTTGCTCAGCCAAGGCTGTGTTAAATTCCTGAACCTATAAAAAGAACAAAGACTTAATAGAATAATGAATATTTTTTTCTTTCTTTTAGATGACAAAAGAGGGGTGCTTTTTAGAGGGGGGTATAGATAGGGCAATTTGGGAATTTTCTACCTTGATTACCTCAGCCAGTGGGGAAAAGGAAGAGGCAGATACGGCTGGGAGCTTAGGATAAAAAGGGGGCTGTGTTCCTGAATAATTTGAGAGATCCCATGGGAAATGCCCATGGCCTCTCTTGTATTTGAGTAAAGTTACAGGAGTCCTCTGTCTCCTTTCTTGAACATAAACCTCTGGCATTGCAGATTAATTTTCCTGACACAAGCAAGCCCCATGGAGCCTGCTGATTAATAACTAAGCAGTAGCTATAACTGATCTAGAGCATTCCAATAAAATATGTTGAACCCTTTGAGCCCCACATTAGAGCCAAAAAGGACTGTCATGATTTAACCCCAATTGTCAATTAAGTGGTATAAGAAGCAGAAAAAGCCTTGGCTCTGTGCAAGTAATGCTCAGCAAGAACAAAAATGTTGTTATCAGTACCAGTTCCAGCACAAGTCCAAAATATAGCTCCGTGCTAGGAACTGTGAATAAAGTAACTCTGTTCCACACAAAACTTCATAGCTCTTAAAATGGATAATGAGTGTTATCACTGGGATCATGCGGGATGGGATGGCTGTGAAAAGATCCAGAGGCTTCAGCAACAGCTTCTGCAGAGCTCCTCCTAATATCTTCAATAACATGTTTGAAACAGAGGATAACACATTAGGAACCAGATGCATGTGGAACAGCTCATACTTTAAGAATTCTACCCTGTTTAGAAATCTGCAAAAGTTGATGGGGATTTGTTATCCATGTGGGGTTTCCATGCTTTTGTGACTGTCCAGGCCTAAGGCTCAAATGCTGTTCCTGGCATCCAGGAATGCAACATTTTTATGTGATGGAGAATACTGTCCAGTATTTAGAATTTAATTTTCAACTCTGTCTGTGTGACTTCACTATCTAGGTTCTGTTTTTAGATGTAATTTTTAAGCCTGGAGGCACACCTGAAAAAAGACTAGGGCCTCTTTTGTACCTTTCCCCAAAACACAGATCCTCAGAACTCCTGCCATAATATGCTGCCGAGCTGTGGTGACACTGGTGGCTTATTGGTGGCTTATGCTTTGCTGCAGATGAATTCTCTGATGAACATCTCTTTCTAGGCAAGTAGCCAGAGACCTCTCCACTCTCAAGCTGTGGGAGGTCGTGACCTCTGAACAACAAACCACTATGATTTTGCAGAAGCCATTTATTGTTTACATTATGCACTTATTTATAGATTCTAAAACTACTGTTCACGTGATCACTTGATTGGTTCCTCTATACTCTTCACGGGCTAAGCACACACTTCTCAGGACACTTGATTGGTCACGGTGCCAGTATTCAAATGCCCTCTGTTATTGGGTTCTTCTGGTCTTGTTTTTCTGTTTCTCAGCCTCTTCTTTCTGATTTTAGAACAATTTATGTTTCAGCAACCTTGTTGAATTCCAGAGTAATGATAGATAAGATACTGTGGATAGTGCTTTCTCAGCAGGGTTAGCACCCAGGCAACATACAGAAGGGAGGTACATTGTGCATCCCTCGTGATGATAGAACCCATTGATACCTCTTTGATGGCTCTGCCTTGTTAATGGATGGCACTGAGAAGGCAAACTTCTCACTGTCATCCTCATACAGAGGGATTGTGAAAAAGCAATCTTTTAGGTTAATAATTAACAGTTGCCAATTGACAGGTAACATGGAGGGTGAAGGTAGGCTGGCTTGCAAGGGTCCCATATCCTGCATCACAAAATTAATGGCTCGAAGGTCATGTAATAATCTCCATTTTCCTGATTTTTTAGGGATTGCAAAAACGGGCATGTTCCAGGGGCTTGTAGATGATATTATATGCCCCTTTTTCAGTTGCTCTTCCACCAGTTCATTAACATGGGCAAACTTTTCTTTAGACAGCAGTCATTGATCAACCTATATTGTCATTTCTGTTAACCATTTCAATTTTAGGATCAGCTGTCCCTCAGTGGCCACTGCTAAAAACTCTCATTGGTGAGGCAGAAACCCATCTGGCTCAGTGCATGTTACCCTAGTAGCCAAATTGTGGTATTTATCACATAAGGTTTTACCTGGGCACAAACATGTTCCTCTTCATTGACCCAAATTGTCAAGAATGTTTTACTAACTTGAGTCATTTGTATGCCTCCCACCTCCATAAAGGGTGTTCCCAGGGTATTCAGAGGCCATGTAGCAGCCCATGCAAATGAGGAAACAATTGTGACATCTGAACCTGTGTCCAGCATGGCAGCTTTTGTTGCCAAGCCTTTGTCCATCTGGGTACTGAAAAGTAATGGTTTTGCTCTCGATAATGGCAACACACACATCACCTGAGGGGTTCCTGTTGACCCAAAACCACCATCCCCTCTTTGCATGATTTCTTGTCTAGGAACCGTGGCTTTAAATGGTATTAGCTGTGCCATTCAAGTGCCTTTTGGTACTGAATGGGGGGTCTCAGAGTTTGTACCATTATCCCAATATTGCCTAAATAATCTGCATCAATCAGTCTGGACAAAAAATAAAATGCCTTGCTTTGATGTGGATGATCTTCCTATCAGCAGGGCAATATGCCAGGCCCCAAGGGTCCATGTGCCATTGATGGAGTGACCCGTACATCAGTGCTCTTCAGGGTTATTTCTATGGCTGTGTCCAAGTCCATCCCGGTGCTCCCTGCTGTTGCTGAGTGGAGGATGTCCAGGCAGCTGCCTGGTTGTGAGGAAACAATTGTGTCACTGCGCGTCTCCTTTTCGCGCTCTGTCTCTCGTTTCCCAACAGTGTTCCATCATTTTTGTGTCTCGACCTACACTCGTTGGCGAGCTGGCCGGATTTACCTCACCTGCTGCAGTTTCCCAAAGATACAGTGGAAGTCGCTGCTGCCTTACGCTCAGCTGTAGCTCGGCGCTGAGTTTTAACGTGGCCAGCTGTTCCGCAGCTGAAACATCTGGGTCCAGATCCACTTTTCCCTTGTCAAACCAGTGGTTTAAGGGCCACTGCCATCGCTTCCACTAGGTAAATGGCTTTTTCCTCGGGGGTTCTGACCTTGGAACAAGCTTCAGTCATATCAACTAAGGTGGCAGTTTGTGGCAGAGTTTGCAAAATTTTCTTACAAGTGGGGTTGGCATTTGCCACTGCTAGCTGCATACCTAGGAGGATTTTTACCTTTGGAGACATTTGTGGAACTCGATCAATTGCACCTCTAAGACGATCTAGAAAACTCATTAAAGTCTCCTTTACTTCTTGCTTAATAGTTTTATAGGATGATGATGGAAGTCACATATCTGGAATAGAACAGAATGCTTCCTGTCCAAGCTTTTGCAACTGATGCAAAATTGCCACATGTAAACATGCCTGAGTTTGTGGATCTGCAAAAGGTCCTCTCGCCAACAGCATGTCAGGGGTGGCAAGCTGCCACGGGTTCCCTTGAGGGAGCCGAGATTTTCAACCATGGCAGCGTTCACCCGTCTTTCCCAGTCTGCTTGCCATAGCAGTCTCTGTGTGGGTTTTAAAAAGGTTTTTACAATCCAATGGAACCATTAAACGACTAGTAAGGATGTGGTCAAGCAAGGTCTGGACGTAAGAATTGGTTAGTCCACGCTGCATTACAGCTTCACATTCCTCTCTGACGAGCTTCCAGTCCAGTCCCACCCATTCATGTTGATTCAGGTTACTGGGGCCAGAGGCTGCCAGGAACGCTTGCTAAATAAACTCACCCTCGATCAGGGTTTCCCATGTAATTACCTGCCACCGCCGAGGTGGATCGTCATCGGGGGCGGAGCTGCTGTGGAAACTCCGCTCTGGGCTTTTCTCCTCCTTCCGCTGATGAGTCGGGGGGTCAGACACTTCGCATACCACGAGACCGATGGGAATCCAGGTCCTGCCGCACTTTGTCCCATTCAGCTTCTCGCTCTCACTGTTTCCTCCTACTCTCTGCCTGCCAAACTGGTTCATCCTCGGGAGTCACAGGGTAGCAGACCTTTTTTCGGGGCTATCACCTTCAGAAAACCAGGCTTTGCGGTCCTCATCGTCCTTGCGTCCTTGCGTCCTACTTCGATCGCTGATCTCACGACTGATCCTTCCTTCTATTTCCCTTCTGCTCTCAGCAGCGATCTAGTTTTTTCTCTTTCTTTCATTTGGTGATCTATTAAAGCTCTGAGCTAGGCTAATTCTCCTCGCTGATGTCTGCGTTCTTCCTCTTCAAATCGACACAAACGTTCCGCATGTGAATACCCGCGATTTACATTTGAATGTCCCCCACAGTTTCGCAGAGGCGACTGAGGTGGTGAAGGGGGAAGAGTGGGAAAGATTCAGACCTCCGTGCCCGTCCCCTCGCCCCCCCACCCCGTTCTATGGTTAACTCTTCAGGGGACGCCACTGGGCATTTCGTGGGTAATCCCGGCGCTTCTTCTTGGAAAGGGGGCGAGGGAAACTGCACATCTATGTCCATTTGTTCTGGTTCTGACGCAGGCTGTGAAGCCAGCGCGGGCTTTTGCTCCGCATTGTTTGAAACCGCCTGTTGAGCCTTTAACTCCGGTTCCGGGGGTGTAGAAGGTAGGGACAGTATAATAGGTTCCTCCCTTCCAAAGAATTCCCATGCAGATGCCGGGAAAGCAGCCGCGGGACCATCTGCCTCTAAAGACACCGTGGCCCCTGCAGCAGCTGTTCTTTCTGCTTTTAACTCCTTTAGCACCGTAACCATTGACTTTCACACTGTGCTAAATCCCTTGGTTTCCTTTTCTCCGTTGCTCACAGCATCCCAGAGGATCATTCCCATCCTTTCCCACGAAAGTATTGAGAACACTCTTGGGAGTGACAAAACATCCTTTCTTCTGACCCCATTTTAACAGTCTTTTAGAGACTTCTGGGTCATATTTAATTGCTTTCTTAGAGAGAATATGCTGGAGGATATTTATTGTGGCCTGTGACAAAGCCTTCACCATTCTCTTCAGCACCAGCTGCTCACCTGTTCTGGTGTACTGCTGCAGCACCTAGTATTTATTCCAGAGCTTTTCTCCTGGGAGCCTCCTTCCCTGCTCCACGTGGAGACATCCTCTGTGTCCCCCTGCCATGGCAGTCTCCAACTGGGCCTGCTGCCTTTTCACTCCGCAGGATCCCCTTCAAAGTTCAAGGGGTCTGGGTCTGCTTCACGTCACGGCGCTGTCATCATGTCACGTCCCTCAGATGACATCGCTAGGGTCACCAGCATGCGGGAGCTCGGCACCTCTGAACAACAAACCAATATGATTTCTCAGAAGCCGTTTATTGTTTACATTATACGTTATACACTGAAACTACTGCTCACGCAACCATGCATGATTTGATTGGTAGCTCTATAGTGTTCAGGCATTGAGCACGCACTTCTCAGGATACATGGTTGGTCACAGTGCAGGTGTTCAAACACCCTCCCTTATCTGGTTCTTGTGGTCTTATTTTTCTGTTTCTCAACCTCTTCTTTCTGATTTTAGAACAATTTATGTTTCAGCAATCTTGTTGAATTACAGAGGGTCTGATAAGAAATTCTACAGGCAGTTTGGCTGGAGCACACTATGGCCTAAGTTGTTCAGATACATTGCTACACCAAGCCAAGATGTGCCTTGGCATCCTTATTCTGTGGAGGCTAATGGGATTATTTCCAGAGCAATTTTGTCTTATGTGGAATGTAGGCAGAATGGGATGGCAGTAGAGGAGGAAGTGTTGGTGTGTCTATTTCCAACAGTAAGTATCTAAATGAGTGCGTGAGGGGCCAGGATTCAAATTTCTTGATGCTTGAGGGGACTTCAATCCCACTCACAGCTGAGCTGTTCTGGAAGACTCTTCAACTGCTCCTGAGTGAAGCTGCACAGGAGGCTTTGATGTGCCTGTGCAGGGATGGGAGGGGATGGGCTGGTGGCTTGGTGGTTAAGGTGCAAGGAGAAGGAAGACTGGTTATCAGACAGTCCTCTGGATGGATCAAATCTTTCCTCCTTTGGGCTGTGGTTTGAGAAGAGGCGTCTCATTTCCTCTCTGTTCCTGCCCTGCTGATGCTTTCTGCTCTCAGGCTCACTCACTCTGTTTCTGGGTGCCTGGCTCCAAGTCTGTGGCTGGGTGTCTGTGGTAAAAGGGGTTGCTGTTTGCTGTTTCTCTTGCTCAGGGCTGACTCACTTCCTGCCTCAGTAACTCATTTGAAACCTTCCTGTTTTCTAACTTCTAACTGCAAAGCGAAGCCATTAATGAAGCTTCTTAGAGAAATTGTACCATGCTGCCTGGTGCTACTTTGCATCACTTTCTTTTCACTTGAGTTGCCTGACAGGGCAGCAGTGGCGTATTTTTACCTGTTGAAATGCTGCATTCATCTCAGGGAGCACTGCTTGTGTGAACGGCAGGGTGCAGACAAGACAAGGACTTTTCCCAGGGAGGGGAGCATGAGAGGAGGAGAGCAGGCGAAGAGATGCAGGTGTAGGAGCAAATCTCTGGGTGCACTGTGGTTTGTGTGCGGTCTGACTGTGCTGCACTGGCTTTCAGATTCTTGTTTTCACAGATATTAAAGCCAGTCACAGGAAAATAATTAAGATAATGACAAACTTGAGTAGAATAACTCTGGCAGGGTTTTAAGGCACTGAGACATAGAGCAGAGCTGCAGAGGGCTGTGGGCTGTTCTAGCAGCACCCAGCCCTCTTTGCAACTGTGGAGCAAAAATCATCTTTTAGGATAAGAAATATGTGCATGTACATGCACTCATGTACACAAACAGGCTATAGGGGGAAGGTTAATGCCTCTGTATGAATCTCTTCAGGCATTTCCTACTGGGAACATTTCCCAGTTTAGAAGAACAGGTCATAGAGGGTGCTGCAGTCTCCTGTCTTGGCATGTTCCTCCCTCTTTTATGAGCCCTGTCCATGAACAGAACTTTGGCTTCTGGAGGCTGCACATGTCACCAGGAGTACACAGAAGAGCTTTTCTACTGTCCCCTCTCCTCTCTGCTACTCAGGCATGCCTGACAGCTCTTCAATGCTTGCATAAGAGGTAGGAGCACAGAGTCTTAATTTTATATGCTTAGGTGGTGAAATGGCTAATCAAATCCTACCTGGCTTGTGATATGACCATAGCCTTTGTAAATGTGCAAAGTGGTGTGTGAAAGGTGCATGATTTATAAAGTATTTCCTCAGTTTCTCTGTCAGCCCAAGCTCTCTTCAATGTATTGGGTATTAAAGCAAAGAGACAGAAATTAGAGAGAGAGCTCATCAAATTTGTAAGTCAATTCAGTTTAAAGAAACCAGACAACTAGATGCACAAAAGTAAAGAATAATATATGTATAAGACTCTGTATCATAGCAAAATAACCACTGAACTAACCTTTCATGGGAAACCAAGTGAAACTTTGCTTTTAGGAGTCTTGAAGAAGAAATTCCAGGTTTTTTTTTAAGTAATGAGGATTTTGCCATAGTTTTCAACAGGACTAAGGTCCAGCTCTTGTTGGAATTCATAACTCATACCTCACTGCCAGTCACAAAGAAATACTCTAAGCGGGAAGAAAGATTCATGAAATCATGCATGAAATGACTGTATGTCTACCCTGCTTTCTGAAGGCTGCATTTTTGTGGAAGATATTTTATATATAGGACATGATTTATCTCTGATGCCTGCATGTTTTATACTTCCGTAAAGATTTTAACTACATTGGGAGAGATCATCCCTTCTGGGAGGACCTTCTCCCTCGGTGAAAGAAGGAAGTCAGCTTCTTCTATTGATAAGGAATACTGTGAACAGCAGTAAATAGAACAGAAAAGCTGGAACTAGCAGGTGGTCTTGTACCTGGGCTGTGATTTAGTGTCCTTAAGATGCAATTCATCGTCATGCATGTGTTTCTGAGAGTGCAGCACTCAGGGCTGTAGTGTTACCTTGCTTGGCTTAACATAATATTGCCTCAAGAGGTTCCAGCCACTCAGTTAGGCTGAGACCTAGATTTCCTGTCAAAAAAAGAAATTCAGTTAGTCAAAAGTTTCCAGATGAGATGCTAAGATGATGATAAATGTCCTGACTGATGTCAGCTGTCAGAAGCAGCGCACAACATACTGCTAGTCTCTTCTACTTTGCGCTTTCTTTTCCTTGTCCCCCTTTTTGGTCCCTGCATTTGTTTGACAAAGTGAAGAACCTGTGCTGTCATCCTTGTCCTCTAAAGGCCTCTTTAAATGTTTTGGTTTTACTGCACACTTTCCTGCTTTTGCCTGGAAGATATGCTGAGGACTGAGGAAAGTGCTGCTCTCATCAAGGGAGTTGGGTTCTGTTCAGCTGCTTCCTACTTGAGGTTTTCCAGCTGTGACATGTGAAGATAATGACACCTACCTTTTTGGACACAGGAAACTTGAATTATCTTTACTTAAAGAACCAGCAATTAATATGTTCCTGCTCAGCAGGGAACATATTAATTTAGTTCAGTGTCTTTTACAAAGAAGTTTTTAAATCCGAGACTAGAGTGAGGAGGCATTTTGGAAGTTGTACAAGTGAGCACTGCAAACACAGCTGAATCCCAGCATGAGATTTCACTGTTCCTCTCTTCCTGTGCAATGACTCACTCATATTAATTTAAGCATCCTTGTTGATAAGTCTTACTAGAGTCTTGGCTTCTCTGTGCTCAGATGTGACCCAGGGAAGCTGAGAGCTCAGACAATGGTATTTTTTAGTCCATCACATCTCTCATGCCGCTGAAAAGCAAAATCCCAGTTTCACATGCTTTTGGGATCTGTCTTTGTTGTTATATATTTTGATGTGGGTATTAAAATGATGAGTGGTTTTGTGTCTGAATCCTCTGTTATAGTGAATTGTAACTTGTGTATTAGCCTAGTTGAAGATCTGTAAACCAGATCTTGGGATGAAACAAAAGATGGTACGTATTTCTGCCCTGAGTATGGACATTCCTTACTCAGATGAATGTAGTTATTAACAATAAATATCTTTCATATTTTCCTCTTCTCCAAGGTATCTGATACATACATGTGCATGCTTTTGTGTTAACTCTTGGGGCAAGTGCAGCAGAAAATATCAGAGCTGTCATGGAAAGTGTTTTGATAAAGTTTTTTGTGCTGGGGGTGTGCTCTCTCTGCTTGCAGATGTGCAATACATGCAGAAATGTTCCCAGTTGCTTACAGACTCATAGATGAAGTGCATTTCTTTATCTTCAAAAAGTTGTGTGTGGAGGAGAACCTCCTGGAATCTATCCTAGAAAAGTCCTCTGGCCTGACTGGGATGAAAACAACCAGTGGAGAGGGTGTGATTTCCTATGGGCGAATCCTCACAAAGTACCCATCTGAACTGGAAAATGTTGGAGGTGGTGGAGGTTTACTCTTTCAGGGCTAAATCCACAGGGTTAAATGCTGTCAAACTCTTTTTAGGGGTTTGGAAAAATCCGTCTAATAGCTGGTAAATAGGAGTCTACATGGGACAAAACAAGTTTTGTCACTTGCCAGCTTTGCCAGAAAAGCCCATGGGAAGAGTGGGCACCAGAGTTTTAAGCAACCCTTCTCTCTCAGAAGCAATCTGCTTCATGTCAATGGTGAACAATGATGGAATGGAGTAAGCAATCTGTGCTGCTGCTTCTGCTGTGTTTGTGGATAAATAAAAGTGTTAATCAACTAGACATCTAATTCTACTCCTTTTCAATAAGCTGAACACAAACTCTGACCATCATGGTGCAGATATGGAGAAGTAGATTTGTTTATGCTAGTATCAAACATCAGCCACATTGTTTTGGATGCCACAGGTGTTCAGCTGCAAGTCTAATGTCTTCTCCTTTAGGGTCTCACTTTTGACTCAATTTAGACCTTAAAACTGTGCTCAAATGAGGTTTTGACCGAAACTGAATCACTATGTACTTGAAAGCTAAAGAGCTGATTTATCAGGCATCTGATAATGTTTTCAGGATTTCCCCAGGTGAGACTGCATGGTGTACAGACAGGAAGCTGAAGTATCGAGCGCCTGACCAGAGCTTCCTCCTGCGCCAGAATGGGGGTTTCTCTGGCTTGAGTCTTTAACTCTGCATGCATGATCTGAGCCTTGAAATCTAAAGGAAAAACACCCAAATCTCCCAGCTGAACCCTCCCAGCAAGGTGAATGGAGTGCTTCAGCATAGCCCCACTTGCAAGGTCAGCAAAACTGTTCTCACCTCTCCCTGTGCTGCGTTACCTTCTTGGCTCTTTATCTGCCAGGGAATCAGAAAGGGACTTTCCAGAGCTATAAACATGTGAGCTGAAGAGATGGAATAAACCCATATTCAAATGAGTTTTGATTTCCTTCCCTTTATAGAATTAAAATGTTTTTAAGAGAGAATCAGATCCATCAGAGTGTGGGAGTCCAAGGCAGTTACCTTGGGCTGGCAGCATCTCTGTCCCTGCTGTCAGCCTGTCTGCCTTTCCATTGTAGATAAAAAAGTGGAGTGATATAAAATAGAAAACAAGAAATGCAAACCTGTGGCTATTGAAGAGGAGAAAGGAAAATGGAAGAGAAAAAGCTGAAGAGTGGGAAAAAGATAAAATAAAATGAATTTTTGGGGATTCCACTGTGAGTAAGAACCGAAAAAAATGTAAGCTGATTTATTGTGTTTGTCTTCTGCCTGAGCTCTTTGTATAAGTGAAAGGTAATTTTCACATTAAAGATTGAATCAAAATGTCAACTTCTTTCTCAATTCCTCCAGTTTTGAACCAGGATAGTTCTGTCAGCTTTGATGGATTTACATTCTGTAAATGTAACATAATCAATATCAAGTCTTTGAATTAATTTTGAGTTATGCTAAAACGATGAGAAACTTACAATGACTTTTAAATATTGTTGTGTCAGGGAATATGCACATTTTTAGTGCTTCTCTTCACCATGCAGGAATTTTTTCTAATGCTGTTGTGACTTTATTCCAAAATCAATGAGTTTCAGAAATAAGGGGTGGTGGTATCATTATGTGCATTAATATTTTCCTTGAATTATGATTTTTATATAATAGTTTCTTTTCTTTCAAATCTTAACCCACTTAACTAACAACTATTTAAGCAGGGAGAGGATGTGAGTTAATTGATGTATATATTTTTTTATCTTCATCAAATGTTACTGATTTAGAAACTACAATGTTTGATTGTAACAGAAGAGAATGTCTGGCTATCCCTGGTTTTCTTTCACATAAATTCTTTACTTTTTTGAAATGATTTACTTTCATTTCTTGTATGTGCTTCTAGCTTATCTAGGCATCCAAATTTTGATTTGAAGCTTGGAAAAAAGGGATGGAGAAATTACCCCTCCTCTGTGGTGTAATTTCCAACAAATTCCCTTTTTTGTGCAGGGAAACTTTTCTGGAGTTGGCAGGATAAGGCAGCTCCCTTCCCTTCACTAGCATGATTAGAGACAGGCAGTTACACTTTCATTTTTCTGATTACTTTGCTTACTGAAAAATGCAGTTTTGACTGAACTGAAATGATTTACAAAGCTTACCTGAGTGCAGCAAATAGTCTTGGTACATAATCAAAAAGTAAATTTATTTTAACATTTTGAGAATTAAACTTCCATTTATTTCTTTAAAAATGTTTGCATTTTCTTAATTGCCCACATGCAAAAATAATAATGGTAAAATAAGTGGCATTTTTTTGTTTTAGGCCAAAATATATTTTGTAATGTATCTCAAATATATGTATTTTATTTTCAGAAAATAATTTTAAAAAACTATCCCAGATTTAGTCAAATGAAATTTTTCTTATGATTTCTTTTCTTCTTTTTGTCTAGTGGATTAAAAAAATACTAATTGCCTTAGCTTTGGTTGTGTTTCATCTTCATGTGGGAGAATGTTGAAATTAATGTTTTTCTGTGGGAAATGGTGATGAAAATGTGAATTATTTTGATGATAAAAATTTTATGGTATTTTTTAAAATGTCTTTTTATCAATCAAAATTAACACATTATCCATCTTTTCCCAGAAGAGAGGATAAGTTTTCATAATTGAAATAAAGTTTGTTTATCATTGTTAAACCAATTCCCTAATTTCATGAGTAGATCCAGGTTCTCTGTCTGTCTTCTGCAGCTTTTCAAATTCCTGGACTCCATCTAAATTTGCTTTGGGTACAGGGCTTCACAGTTCTTAAAGCAGTTGTTAGATAAGCAGGGCCTGGAGAGGGGGAGATTGAGGATTGCCAGTACAGTAGGATAAGGGCCCAGGGTTACAGTAGACAGAGGTTTCAAATATATCAATTTGATATTTGACCTGGGATGGTCTTGGGGTATTCATCAAGGAGAAGCCTGAAAAAATTTATTTGAAGCTGTATTTAAATGTTGAATATACACTGGGTATCCAACTCCTTTTTGGCAGCTGTAGTGATCTTAAGTTAATAATGGAATCATTAGTTGTAGACAACATACTTGCCTAAATATTCTGGATGTGATCATGTTGAATCCAAATAATGCCTCAATTATTTTCTTTAAAATGAGATCTGATGAGTTCAAGGAGAACTTACTATTACACTAGTTTATTTCAGTGCATTAGTATTGAAACAAACCACACATGTATTGAAAGTTTGTTTGCTTTTTGTAGAATACTTTAGTTTCAATAACTACAGTATAGTTACAATATAAATACAGCAACATTTTGTATTTTAAATATTTATATAAAAAACCTGTTTGAAAAAATCTCTGGCTTCTAATGGATTATTAACTTTGCAGTTGTTTATTACAGTGTGCTTCTCCAAGTAAATTCCTTGCTAGATGATGATCACATTCCATTTTTTAAATAATGGGAGGGTTATTAAAAGAAGGTTAATTGATACTTGCATGTTTGCTTTTTAACTGCTTATACAGAGTTGTAACCATTTTTCTATTAATATAGTCTAGTAGTTATGTAGTGAAAAATACTGTAAATAACTGTGTACTTTCAACAGAAGAAACACTGCCAGTACTCTTGAATTATTATAAATGTGTAAATTGGGAAGGAATAAGGAATGGTCATCTAATCTCTCCTGTTTATTGCTTTTTATATCTTCCTATTTTGAGTGTTTAGATAATTTCTGAAACATACTGCTTGACCAGTCATTTTGAGCTCACTGTATTCCACTACATTTATCAGAAATTAGTTCAGCTGAACAGTTACCACCCTGCTGGAGACAGCATATATGTCACCTCCAGCATCTGCCCTGGGCATGTCCTATGTCCTGACCAAGGAAGGAAGTGTCACTGGGTTTGGGACAGCTCTGTATTTGAAGAGTTAGGACTTTTCCTTTGTCCTCAGCTGGTGTGAAGCTTCTTGTTTGTATACAGTAAAATTTTATTGCTGAAATTAGAAAGAATTAGATAGAGGTTGAGTTCCACACAGTTGCAAGGGCTTTTAACATTTCAGTTCCATTGCCCTTATTAGCACCTGAAAATTTGCTTTCCAATTTCTTACATCCGGGCACTGTTAGTACGGCTGTTACTGCAGTTGTGTCAATATGGAGAATATGTGCTTTAGACTGCTACATTCTTCTAAACTAAGTTTCATCCTGTTATCTGAAAGTATTTATAAAAAAGACAGAACCTGGATCACACAAAAGTTTGTATTTTTCAATACATAAAGCTTGCTGAAATTGTCTCTAGGGCTGTGACTTATTATGGCTGTGTATAAATGAAACTACACCATATTGTAACAACTCTGTAAGTAAATGTTATAGTACTTACTAAAAATAATACTTAATATTACAAGTTTTATTATTATTATTATTATTATTATTATTGCTGTTAGCCAGAACTCTTTAAAAACAGGAAATAGCTTTTCACTATGCACTTTTGATACTAGTGTTTTGCTAGATGTAATGTATATAGATGGCTGATGGTGTGTTGTTTTTCTTAGTGATTTATGCCTTGTGTGTATTTTGCCATTCTTATGTGTATTTTGTATTCTTTCTCCAATTTAGTGAAAAATGTAGAAAAAACCAGTAAGTTCTAGGTAAAAATACTGAAATGGAATATGCAATCATTTTCATCTTCCATGAAGGAAAAATGGTTTGTTGCACAAAGCACTGTGTTGGAAAATGCTATTAAAATTGAGACAAGAGAATTGAACCTCAAGATAAGCAGAGTGGAATAATTCTACAGGAGAAGAAATTGAATGTTTGTTATTTGTGGAATATAAATTGACAATAGAAATGTAACAATCTCTTAAAATGAAAAATGCAGCCAGAAAACAACTGGAAGTTCCAGCATTTTGGGAACAAATGCACTTGTTTCTGGAAAACCCATAATATGTGTCTGGGCTATTCTGATTAATCATGAGATGGGATTATTTTTCATATAAGAATTAACCAGTCCAGAGTCTTAAAAAAAATAATATTTTCTCTGTGGTGTGGGAGCAATGAAAGTGTCTGTGTAGTTGCAGGGCCAAAGGCGTTATGGACCTGTTCCATTTTTCATCCTGAAGGTTTGAGGGGAAAGAATATCTACAGTTCCTCATCTGACATTGCCTGTGGTCTTCACTGATGTGGGGAGAACCTGGGAGCAGGGCATGCTTGACACCAGTGTATCTGTGCCTGATGTGAGCTGTTTGATACGGGCAGAGCTCAAGAGCAAAGCCGAGGTGTGACTTTCTTTAATCTTAATCTGAAACTTTGGCCTTGGGTTTTTCATGCGTGAACATGGTCTTTAGAGAGCACAGAACGATGTGTGTGAGCACTCTGCCTGTAAACTTGCATATGAGCCGTACTGAGGGGCCTTAACAATATTGAAATTTAAGGCAGTGTTTGCCTTGTACCTAAGCACCCTGTACCTAAGCACAGAGTAAAGACTTGTGGATCTCTAATCTGTGCCAGAACTGCTTTTCTGAGAATGGGAATGATGGAAGGAGACCTGGTAAGTGTAGAAAGGGTGTGGTTGTTTTTGGTATGAGGCAACCTTACGTGATGGTAAGGCAGACTCCCCACAGCCCAGCATACCCGGCAGCTCCTGCAGGAACTGGAATTACTGTGGAGAACAAAGGAGGCTGCCTGTCCTGTGCTACATGGGAGAACGTGGGCCAGGGTGAGATCAAAGAAATGGGTGATTTTTAAATGGAGAAGACCAAACATTTGGGTTTTAGAGTTTGAACTCTAGGTTCATGACACTGGGTAGAGGTTTTCACAGTGTGAGGCTGATCTGGAGCTGCTGCAGGGGATGCTTGAGGTCTGCTTAGCGAGCAGAACTCCTCTGCAGGACACGGGCTCTGCCCTGCAGCACAGCTAGCATGGCTGAACCTGAGAGCTTCTACTGGGCTTAAGTGTTTGCCTGCCTCTGGAGCCACTGTGGTCCTTTCTGGCTGTGAGCTTTCTTCTTTTTTAAAAAAAAAATTCAAAATCTCTAGAATAACTTCATCTTCCATTTCACCCTCTTGTTTCAACTAAGCTGTCAGTGCAGCTGTGAGATATGTATTTTTCTGCTAGCTGTGGGGAAAATGTATTTAATGAAATAAGGGTGAAAAAGATGCTTTATGCTCCTAATGAAATGTGACCATATTCATATTTTATTTCAAGTTCCCTCCCTATCTGTGTTAATTAATTACCACCCATGATGAACTCATTTGAGTAGTATCTGGATTTCATGTGAAGTTGCAGTAGATAACTGACTGGTTAAAAAGTATTAAAGTCTCACTCTTTGGTTATATCTTTGGATAAATGCAGATGTTTTACTAAAAAAGAAAGTTTGTAATGGCAGCATAGAGAATAAAAGTGGGGAATTTAATTAAGTTAAACATGTTTTAAATAAAACATAAAAGAAAAAGTTTTAAAATAAAACTTATTCATTAAGTTTTCTTTTTAAACTTATGGAAAAACAGTCTTCAGGCAGTTAACATTATTCAATCACTCTATAAAGGTTTGCCTTTTAGTGTAGCAGTAAAACTTTAAAAGATTATTGTCTTTTAAGTATCTGTCCTGTAGGAATTGTTAAATCTGGTGTAGTAAGATCTCCAAGCTATGAGGTACTAAGGGACCTTGCTGGAATAGAACAAAATAGTATTTTTCCAGGAAGCAGATTTATGTTCTGTTGGAAAGACTCATCTCCTCACTGCTCTTGTAAAGGCAGAACAATATGAGTTTATTTTCTGTCTTCTTGTTTGCAAATGCATAAATTTAATCCTTGAGTAAATGTATTCTCAGAGAGAGGGAATTATTCCTGGAAGGACATTTTTTCTGAGACATCATCTCACTGGAACAAGGAGGAGTATCTTTAAAACGTTCTGGATAAATCTGAATTTTTTTTATAACTTACTCAACACTGTTTATATATCTAGTCCTACAGGCATCTAACATCTAATTTACAGATCATCCAACATCTTATCCAACCTATTTTTCCTCAAAAATTCCCAGTTTGGGGTATGTAGTTTAATGAAACTTGTGACTTCTCTTAGGTTTGTCAGAAGTGATGAGGTGTTTCCTTGTTGGAGATGTCAGCCTTGACCTGCAGTATGTTTCAGCAGTGTTTTTCTGCAGTCCAGAATGCCAGCCTTTGGGTGAGATTGTCACCCTGGGATGAGGTTATCCTATTTGACAAAGCTATGTTAGTACACAACCATGCAGCTGTAATACTGGAGGCTTCCATTTGCCTTTTTGCCACACAGACCCTGATGACTCTACAGGGGTGCACCAGTATCAGATTTCCTTCTTCTGAGCTTCTGGTTGGATTATTTTGTTACCAAGATTGCAGTGTGACTCTGGAAGATTTTACCTCTGTGTCTGCGTTGTATTTTAAAAAAACAAAGCAAAAAAAGAAGGAAATTTATAACTCACCTCTGAAATTCTCAAAGGCTTCCAGAAAAGTGTAAAATATTTTACTGTTATATTCCTTGGCTGTACATTTATCTTATGTTACTAGGAATTCTGCAATGTGTTAGGGCACATTGTGCCTGTGTGTGTGGCCACTTCTGATGTCAAAGGAATATATAAAATAGCTCATTTTTCAAAATTGATGTCCTGGAGCCATTATTCTGTTTCTGATGTACAGTCTGGGTATGGCTGATTTGGCTGCAGCTGTCAGGGTGTCTTCCCTATTGGGAGGGCCCAGGATCCGATTCTGGCTAGCTCAGGACCCCAGGTTTAACAACCCCAAAGGCTGGACAAAGGCAGAAGATGAGAAGTGCTCTCCCTTTAGGGACTAAAAGTCCCACAGTTTATTGTAGAACAACTCACCTGGTGTCCCAGAGAAAAGGAAGAGAGAGAGAAAGAGAGAGAGAAAGAGAGAAAGAGAGAAAGAGAGAGAGAGAGAGAGAGAGAGAGAGAGAGAGGGTCCAGGTCCCCTGAGATAAACCCAGGGAGAGGGGGCCAATGACAAGGCCAATGACACACCTGAAGGGAGGGGTGAAGGGAGGAGGCATCTCAGGTAATCCATCACCATGGTCTGGGGAGGAGGGGGAGAGGTGTATGGGATAAACCAAACCACTAGCACAAAATAATAATTAAACAGACTATTCTGTGCAATGCAACATGCAGTGAAGTTTTCACTCTTGTTTTACAGCCCCTGGAAGCAGGCCAGGCACTGGAGAGAGCCAGCAGGAATATGACATATTGCCATGTGTTGGGACAGCCTGAAAATGAATGTCATTTATTCTCAGCTTTGAGAACTGAATTCCATGGGTTGTAATTGAATCTGCTGTCAGACCCATGGGGCTTAGTTCTTCAGCTTGGATATTTCTGTCTTCACATACACAGGAGATTAAAGAATCACCTGATCATCTGCTACCTCTTCTGGATGGTGATAGCAGGAAGCAGGAGAGGAAGAATAACTGATGTGAATCATTTCAACTCAAAAGGATAATTGCAAAGGCCTGGCTCTCTCATGATATATAGCTATGTAGTGATTGAATTCTGAACTCATATGGTCCATGTTGCTACTCACTGTTTGATTGGCTTGGCTCTTTCCTCTCATTGTTATCAAGGTTACATTTAAATCCCTGAGATATTGTTGATTGGATGATGGTCCCCAAACACTGGTCAGTGCACAGTTCTAGTGTGGACAGCTGTGGTGTGCTCCTTTGGACCATGGAAAACCTGGACCTCCCTTGGGCTGAACATGAAATTTGCCAACTGATAATCCACTGTACCCTCCTTTCTTGGTACCACTGTTGTGCACCTTCATTTGCTTTGTCTTATGCCAAATACCCATTTTCGACAGAAGCTGTGACCATAAAGATTATTCATTTGCATTAGCCAACCAGCCCACTTATATAAATACAGATTTCTTTTCCTGAGGTTAGTGATGTGCTCCCAAAGTGTTTGGTTTAGGGAGTTTCCAGTGTACTTAGTGATGGCAATATAAGTGCTGTTTGAAGGCTTGGTAGAACAAACATCACCTTTTGTTGTTCCCATGGGTTCTGTCCAAAGAAATAAAGCCACTTGTAACCAAAGGCCTTCCTGTTGTCCTTGCTACCTCAGAGTGCAGGCTGACAGCCAAAAGGCCGTGGAGCTATTGCCTGCTATAGCTGCACCTTTGGATCCTCCCCACTCACAGGGGGATGGAATCCCACCCACAGCACACAGCTGGGGTGTTTCAGCTATTAGGGCTCCAACCATCCGTGAGGGCTGGCACTCAAACACGGAGCCCCCTGGTGAGTGGCCCCATGAGAAAAACTGTGGATTTCAATCCAAGAAGTTCTGACTGTCAGCCACCTCCTGGATTGCAGGAGATTCATCTGGTAGCTCTCCGAGGAGGAGAAAGTGGGAATTCTCCTGCATGGGAGGACACTTTCTTGGAGGAGGACCCTCCCTGCAACCTTCCATCCAAAGGACAGGGTGAGTATCCCCGAGCTGGGCTGAGGGGGCTCACTGGCAGGGGAAGGTGTGTTGTCCCCTGGGTGTCAGGGGAGGGACAGGGGGGGACAGTTAGTTGCAGAATGCACGCTGTCCCTGGGACTGGCCCCTGGAACCTTTTTTTTTAGTTTGTTAAGTTTTCTTTTGCTGCAGTGGAGGGAAAAGTTGTGTCGACACTTGAAAAAGCCAAGATCATGGGTGCAAGATTGTCTATGTGACAGAGAGGGATTTATTTTCAGATTGTGGCTCTACTGAAGGGTGCAAATAGAAAGTTTTCAAAGAGGTTATTAAAACAGTTTGTTAGATGGCTTTTCCTCCACTTTTCAAGTGTTTCCCCAGAGGAACTATCTACCCTCCCCTTCTGGGATCAGGTTGGGAGCTTGCTGACAGAAATAACTAGTAAGGGAGATAACACCGTTGCATTCTTTTCATTGTTTGTGCTGATTCAGTCTGTGCTACATGATGGAGAGAAAGCTCAAACAAACGACACTCAATTCCCCATCTGCCTGACCCTGACCCCTTGTGCCCTGCACTGGAGGGGCCGTGCGAGACAAACCGCATAGTAATGCAGGACAGCTACGGTCTCCCTGGTCCCACACAGTCTCCTCAGTACCCTTGCCTTGTCATTGATAGCCACACTGTCAAGGTCTCTTTCCCAAACCCCTTTGCTAGCTGCTAATCTTCCAGTTCAAGTTAATGTCCCCAAAGGAGATTGCCAAGTTTTCCCTGAATCCTTCCCAGTACCTCAAAATAGCCCCTGAAGAACACAAGATGGTGGAGGCCACATGGCTTGGGCCCTGTCTTGGGCTTGTTCTTACCAGAATCCCTTTCACCTTGCTGCTTCCAGCCCCTTCTTGTCCCCTGCTCACACCCCTCTTCCTCCCCTGTCCCCAAATTCCACCCCTACCCTGGGTTCCTCCCCTTCCTTTCCACCCACTCTGCTTTCCATTTCTATGACATCATTGGTTCCCACGATGGCACCTGTGAACAGCACCTCCCCTTCCAGCTGCTGTTTTGACCCTGGTCCCTCCTTCTTCTCTGGCAGCTTTTGTTCTCTACCAAATCCTGGTTCCCACAAAGTCATCAGAACTGGAAGTGAGGAGCCCAGGAACTGGGACCTGGAACAGGAGACAATTCCCTTTGCTGCACCGGTTACCCGCAGCCAGGTGTGACAGACCCCAAAGTGGCAACCTTTTGATTATCAAAACAAGAGAGAGCTTTGCCAAACTCGGAAGGAATTTGTGAGGAAAAGTGAATATTTTAAAGGTCTTTTAAAGACCACCTTTTCTTCAAAGACAGTGGTCCCTGATGATCTCAAGGATTTGTTTTCATGTCTCCTCACCCAAACAGAGTACCTGTTATGGGAGTGGACATGGAAGAGACTGTTACGAGAGCTTCTTCCTGAGCTTTTGCAAAGCCTTGACTGCTATTGATAATAATAACAGTATCTCAGTGGACCACTTGTGTAGTGAAGGAAATTGGTCACAAGCTGTAAAGCAAGCTGAGAAAACACCAGAACCTGTATTAGAACAGGTAAAAAGAGCTCCTGAGAAGGCTTTTATCCTCATGCCCACAAAATAACCTAAGCAAAGTTATGTGAATATTAAACAGTGTCCTACTGACAGAGCTGTGCCTTTCCAGCAGAACAGAACGTATTTTTAGTGTGAGGTTTCAAACCTTTTGTAACCTTCTCTCTGTCTCATTTTGCAGTCTCACAATATACCTGTTTATTCTGCTTCACTCTAATTGGGGCAGTCTTAGGATGGCCCAGCCTGCATCTCACACTCCCTAGCCTGTACACAGAAGCTATGCAGGGTCACAGTGCTGAAGGTAGAGTGGCTCCTTTCCTAGGGTTCTGTCAGATGTACAATATGTCAGGGTAGATTAATGGATCTAAATCTTCACTGAATCCACCAGCTTCATGCACAATCACCAGAAGCTGAAGCATCACAACTCTGATGACTGCATCTCTTCTGGAGGATTTATCTGTTGCTCCAAATGTTTCATTCCAAAGTGAAATTCTGATTTTTCACTTTATTTTTCAATACAGAAGTATTCAGGTGACTTCACCTGAATTTTTTAGTGCTGGTATAGATTAAAACTACTTTTTGGCACAAGTAAAGCTTTTCCTGAAAAGATATACTCTCTCTCTGTCTCTTTTAAACTCATGTATGGCACCTTCTGGTGCTCACTCACAGATTTCACTCTCTTTATTTTGTTCTAAATAAATCAATGGACTGAATCCTCCTGGCACAGCTCTGGCAGACCAGCAGGGCTACCTACATTTTGCAGATGAATAAACTGAGAGACTGAACACTTAAAATGGAAAAGCCCTGAATTCTCTTGCATGCTTTTTGCTTTTGACTTGTGGTTTTCTGCTTATTATTCACAACAAATGAGGACAAACACCTTCTTCTTGTAGGAAGGTTGTCGCTGTGATGCACAGCACAGAGAGAGTCAGATGCGAGAAAGGTTTTCCTTGATGCAGAGAAGCCTCTGAGGCAGAGAGAAGGCTTTATTTTGAGCCTTTCAGCCCTTTTTATAAAGTGTTCCAATACAGGTTTAACGTGATTGGCCAAAGGAACCACCTCTCTGGTCCCATGGGTGGAACAAGAGAGAAAACCACACTCTGGTCACCTGTTTCCATTATCCTGGGAACCTGGATCTGTTTGCAAAAAACAGTCCTTGAAGGAGAATGTTCCCAAGAGTTTTTCCCTTGGGAACCTCTCAGCCACTGACAGGCTTGAGACTTTCCTCTAGCTCAGAAATCATGTCCACAGAAGGTTCCCTAGTGTCACCACACTGCTTGTGTTGTGTTGCTACCTTCCCCTCCCTTGACTGATACTCTGTCCCCACTTCTTGGTCCTTGATTCCTCCCTGCCTCTCTCAGGCCATATGTCTTGAAGATTTTTTGCTTTTCTCTCCTGTATGTTATGTATTGTCTCTCTCTTAAAAAAAAATTATTTCCTTTTTTTAGCTCATCCCCCAAGATTCTCTTCTCCTTGCTTCAAGATAATGCTTGAATCTGGTGAAAAAAGCAAACCTCCTGTGCTGGAGAGCCTGATGAACTGCTTCAAAAGAAAAATGTGAGCAAACAGCAAAGCATCACAGAGAGAGGAGCTGCAGCAGTACCTGGTCTGTAGGTGCTGTTGTGTTTCACTATGCAGGGAAGGGGAGACGGTACCTTGTGGCATTCACCACTGCTCCCTTTTGCTGCTTCCCATGCATTGTCCTCTCCTTAAGCCTCTGCATTTCTTCCTTAGTCTGTGTGTGCCTTGCCTGGTGGATGCTGAGGAGGGGCTCAGTGCAGGCTGCAGGGAGGTGTTCTCAGTAGATCATTTCAGGCATCCCCAAACAGTGGCAGTACATTGCACACTCCTCTGGAATGGCTCTGCACCACCTGCTCTTTGCTGTTCCAGGACAAGGTAGCTCTTGCAGACAGTGGCTTACCTTTTTGGCTAGCATCTCTTTTTCCTTCTGGGAAAATGATGAGTTTATGTTGGATTCAGTAATCCTGATGTCTCCACAGTTGAGAGAAATAGCACTTCACTGTGAGCATGAGTGTGCCTCTACAGCTTTGACAAGCCTCTCATCTGCCTTGGGGAAGAAACAGCAGAGCTGAAAAGCTATGAGTCACAATATGCTGACTAAGTTCACTAGTTTGCAATGACTCACAATCTATTTTTCTGGCAGCCCAACCATACAACAGGTTGTGCTTTTTTTATCTTCTGTTTCTTTCCTTAAAAAAACCAAACCCTATACATCAGAAAAGTTAATGCCTGAAGATATACAGGAAGGTCTGACCCTTTGACATGGTACATGCACGCCAGGACAGAATTCTCTGTTCATTAGCATCCCTTCCTCACTCTGGTGTGCAAGCCTATTTTCACACTGGCAAAGAGAAATTTTATAATTTACATTATAAAAGATATTTACTAGGTTGTCCTTCTGGTAGTCATTCTTTTTTTCCATCTGATCACTTGCTGCTGATGTAGAGAGGGATGTTGGGCAAAGCCAGCTGAGCAGTCTTGTGCCAGAATCTCATTGAGTGACAGAGATATTTCTGCCTGCCATGAAGTATCTAATTTCTAAAATGGAGGACTTTTCCACCTTCTAAAAAAATTCTATTCTGTGCTAAATATGGTACTTAAACTGCCTCAGTACTTATGAATCTCAGAATGGTTTGGTTTGGAAAGAATCTGAAAAATCATTCAATTTCCAACCACCTGCCATGAGCAGGGCCACTTTCCACAAGACCATGATGCTCCAAGCCCCATCCAACCTAGCCTTGAACATTTCCTTGAGTACTTGGAATTTGTCAAAAAATGCAATTTGTTAAAAGAATATGTCAAGATAACTTTTTTTAACTTTCATTTTTCTGACTTTAAATAAAAGTTTTTTCTGACTTTGCTTCTTTTGTTTTCCTTTGTCTTGTACCCCAGAAGAATTTTGGAGCAAACAAGCATAATCATTTGGAAAGGAAGCTGTTTCATTTCAAAACATAAAGGGAATTTTAGATCGCATTTGAAATAAAATTACCTTGTGCAGAAGATTCGTCTGTATGGATTAATATCTGTTGCTTGCCTGTAAACTCCTCTGTTGCATTCCGTGGCTGCAGGATCAAGCCCAGGGAGGTCTGGTGACCAGCATGAAACACAGCGAGATGGGTTTCTGCTGGTTTAAGTCCAAAGATCTGTTTATTTGGGGTGACACCAATACAGGAACACACTCAGCTTAAGCCATGGGCAGAGAACTCCAAACAGGGGCAGGGTGGTGGGATTTACAGGGGAAGGGTGGAGTTTTATTTCTCCCAAGCTAGAGGAAAAATCCTTCCCCGAGGCAGAGGGGTGGAGTCCACTCTCCCAGGACTCAAAGCCTTGCCTCTCATTTCTCCCAGGCATGGGCACCCGACACTGCTCTGCTGTGCAGGTGGATGGCAGAGCAACACCAAAAGCCTTCAAGCATTGCCACTCTAGTGCACAGAAGCACTTCCACTGTGCTATGACAGCACCTCTTAGAAGCAGGTTGTAGATAAATTAAGCAATGTGCATAAAACCAGTAATCACTGAGATGTTCTTTTCAGATTCATAATAGCGTCATTAATAATGATAATTAATTTGTTGTTTAGAAAAACATCCAAAACCAGCCAAGTATTTCCACCTTCCACAGACAGCAATTCAGTTACTGCTTTTGTGGAGTTAAATTTCTTGCTATTCCTCTGAGAAATATTATTCTTTATTTATTTTTGTTTTATGGACTGGGGCACAGAGCCATACTCGCCTAAGGATACCAAATGATTTTTATTTGAAGTTTTGTAGGACTTTTGCCATAGTTAATACTACAGGTTGAAAGGAGCCTCTCAGTGTTGTCCTTAGATTAGGCCTCCCCTGAACAGGTGCCCACAATGCAGAAATGTACATTTTCTGCTCACACTATTAGACAGAACATTGCTCTGCCTATTCAAGCCAGGGAAAGATACTACAGAAGATGATTCAGCCTCCTGATGCCCAGCAAGCACTGAACACCATTGGAGGCAGGACCACCTAAATCACAGCCTCTCCTCAAAAGCCTCCTGCCAGTGTTTTATAGCTTCACTTGTTTTTCACATTTCCTCCTTTCTCTGTTTTCCTGTACAAGCTCAGGCAAGGAAGAGCTTTTCCTTGGTACAGAAGTCTGTGGCTCTTGGGGCATTTTTAGGCCCACTGCTGCCAGTCAAGAAGTTCATTCAGAAAGCCCTTCAGAGCGAGCTGAGACTATGGCACATCCCTTGGTGTCTGAGGACTTGTACCAGGCTGGGGCTTAGCAGTAGAAATTTTCATGTTTTCCAGCATGAAAACAAAACTCTGCTCCTGACTGGGATCTCCAGCACTGCTGACAGCATTTCCTGGACTGTGTCAAATAAAAAAGAGCATTATTTTCTCTAAAAACCAGAACCCATATTAGAAGTTTCCAAGCTGCATCTATGAAAATCTTGGAGTCATTTGATTAGGACCTTGAATTTGTTCGGACTCCTTCCCACTTCCCCACTTCATCTTCATTTCTGTAGGATACTGCAGCTGCTCTGACGAAAACCAGTTTTTTAAAAATTTGCTTGTAGCTATGGCAACCTCCATGGGCTGTATTTCAATGGAAAATCTAAAACAGCATAAAAAATTTCTTAATAGGATATTTATGAAGATTTTAGTCTTTGTACATTTTAAAATTGAAATGTTCCATTTTTAAAGAGGGGGGTTATCAAAATCTTATTAATTTTGGAAATACATTTTTGTTGTAAGGGCTGCTGCTTAGCTTTATTTTCTTTTTTTCTTTCTTTTTTCTTTCTTTTTTCTTTCTTTCTTTTCTACTTGTTTTGTTTGGTTGCTTTAACTCTTCAGAGCCTAAGACCTGGAGCACTTTTGAAGTGCCAGCCCCTCTCTCCTGTCTGTGCCTGCCTCCCATTCCATCCTGCAGACCCTGGAGTTTTACTGGAGGGACAGGGCAACCAGTTGTGCTGGCACAGGACTGGAGCAGTGCCAGAAATCTCAGATTTTGCCCTTCTGCAATAAATAACACAGGGGGTTAATTTAGCTCTTTGCCCATTAATTTACTGGTGTTTGTTTGCTCTGAGAGAAACAAATAGATGTGCTTGTAGTTGAGTTATTTGGAACCTCCATGATATTTCAATGTTCTTAAAGGCACAAACATTCACAGGGTACTCATTCTGCCTAGGCACAGCCCCAGTAGTATTCAACTTCCCAAATAGCTCACCTTGGAAATGTTAAATTTGAAAATCTGCTTTTTTTTTTTTCCATCTCCCTTTCCTCTCTAGCTTTACACCTTCAAAATTAGGGAAGCCTTGCTGAAACATACAGTCTGCTGCCCTAAACCCCTCAAGCCATGCTGATACCTTCTGGTGCCTCCAAAGTCTGGATTAGGTCTAATTAATACTTTTTATTGATCAATGATTTTGACACAAATACATCAAAGGGATTTATGCAGTTACTGCTGTAACCGCAAGGGATTTTCATGATGCAGTTCCCAGTTCTGCAGCAGGGAAGTTTGCCTCTAGTGACAGGATTTTTGTCTGCTGTAAGTGACTGACTGCCTCATCACTCTTGGGTTTTTGTTTTTCTCTTTTTTTCTGGACAGGTTTGAAGCTACTGGTTTGCAGTGGAATATGTCTAAGATGTAGGCAGACACTTTCCACAGGGGCCACAGGTTTGTATAACTGAGCATTGGCACCTTTTGTCTGATTACTCCTGACCCATGTGGTGAAATGTTCCCAGTTGGAACTTCCTCACAGTAGGTTATAATGAGGAGGTGTTTTCAAGGTATTCAAAGAGGATTTTTGTGTTTATTCTAATCTTAAAAAAAAACTTGATCACATATCTCTCAATACATAGGAGAGGAACCAGGAAAAGATGTGAAACATTCAACAGCCTCTCGTGCTCCCATTCTGTGTTTTGGAGGACTGACATTGTATCTACTCTCCTCTGGGTACAGCTGACTTCCAGTGTTGGATCCATCTGCCTTGTCTATTGCTGTAATCAGATAAGGCAGTACTGGCACAGATAAGAATATCTGCCTGTTAGACAGGGCTTTAGAAGGGGAATTGCACTACTGCAAAGAAGAGTAATTAAATTATGGAACTCCACTGACTGCACCAAACCAATTATGCATTATTTAGGGTTGTGAAGCTCTAATGGGACTTGGAAAAACCTGCAAAAACGGCTGGAATTCTGTATTAGAGTGAGAAGTTTCTGATACAATAAGAGATTAGAAGGACCAAAGATAGAACTACTTGGTCATTCTCGAGATTAATGCTCTTCTACCTTTTTTGGGAAATGCCATGTGCAGTGAGCAGACACACAGGGCTTCACTATGTTGTCATCCATATGCTGTAAGTATGGCAGGGTATGGACTTTGTGACACTGGGACATTGTGCAGAGGCAGTTGCACTATGAGCCAAAACTTAAGACTTTTTAAGAAAAAATATTATCTACAGTTTGCATAGAGGCATCCACACAAAGCTGTGTTAGAAGCTCTATCACACCTAGTTATGCTTTTCTGTTTTGCTTGTTGGTTTTAAAATCAAATTGTCTTCTTTCAGTTGTAGGAAAAATTGAACCAATTAGCAGGCCAAAGATGGGGAATGATTTTGCTTTAATCTGCTTCAGGAGGATTTGTGCCCTATATAAATTAACTTGAAGATGGCAATAGTTTTTGGCTTGGGTTTAATTTTTCTTGGAATTTTCTCAGTCACTTTTTAAGACAGGAAGAGATAGGTAGATCTAATTCTTCAGCAAGTCAGTGCATTTAGCTACAAAATTATAATGGAAGGGAAAATGTAGCTTAGGAAAGCTTCTCTCCTTTCTAATTCAAACTATATGTGATGTATTATCACTCCTCCTAGGTTTAGAATATAAGCCAAACATCTTACACCTGGCAATATTTAATAGCTGTGTCTATGCAGCCTGTTTGCTCTGTGACCCAAGAGAATGGCTTCTTAATATTTCT
Source organism: Anthoscopus minutus (assembly GCA_013399455.1). Lineage (NCBI taxonomy): Eukaryota > Metazoa > Chordata > Aves > Passeriformes > Paridae > Anthoscopus > Anthoscopus minutus. The sequence continues at coordinate 97,198 of VWYI01041009.1, forward strand.
CTAAAAGACTTAGTGTTTGTGTTGACTTTCCTCTAAATTCATAGTATTTCATTAGCAGCTAAACTCCAACAAACCACACATAACTATTACGAAGTCTTGTATGTAGATAGAAAAAATGCAGTCACAAGATTGCTAAACAAAAATTGCTCTGTCTTTAAATGATCATAGGCTGGCAGCTGTTCCTTTGTTCAGATTATTATAGACACACAAAATATTTGATTGAATGCTCAAGTTTTCCCCAGCTAGAATCCAGACGGATGTCTGATAAATAACAAACACACCCCGCTCCACTCCTCCTCAAAATCCCCTTCCTGCTTTGGTTGCATTTCTTCCTGTATTGAAGCCAGTATTTCAGGACTAAATTGGACAAAGCAAGCAATTCTTCACATTGATTTCCCAATAAAATCATTGTTAATTGTATCAATATTCCCTGATGCTTCAAGAGCCATGGAGTCCGGCTTTCTGGCTCAAACAAGCTCTGCTGCATAGATGCCATGGAGCCCTCTGTGTGTGTTGCCCAGGTTTCCTATCAGCTTTTGTTGGAAGCATTCAAGTCTCATTCTTTCACCTCTTCAATTCTCTATGAGTCACTGGATTTCAAATCTCTCTGTGAAGGGAAGGGGATATCTGCCTTGTACTAAAATAATGATCCAGGGCACCTCTGACTTGCTAAAAAGGAACCCAAATTTTTCGGTCACTGAGAAGTGTGACAAATGTTTCAGCCCAGTGAGCTGCTAATTTCTGGGGCTGAACCCTTCTCTTTTGTAGTACAGCTCTGTTGGTGAATGTGACATCTTAGATGGTGTCAATCTGCCTCCTCAGACTGTGCTGACTATGGGGCAAAAGCCTGCTCTTACTGACATTTGTCCAAAGGATGAATTTCAAACCCATGTACATCTCTTTATATTCAATGAGATGCCTCTCATGCTTTACGAAGAAAGTGTCACTGATGTTGACATCAGTGGAGAGAATTGTTGACATCAATGGAGACAGGCATGCAACTAAACACACCAAAGTTCTTGTGACAGCAGGCGAAGTTTATTGTTGGGCACCCCCTTTTATAGACGCTTCTGATTTCCTGCACTTAAAATGTGATTGGTTGGGGAGTTAGCACAGCCCAGCTCTCCGGCCATGATATGTATGCATTCAAGATTGAATGGGGTTGGCTGGGGTCCCCTGTTTGAGTTTGAACACAACCTATCATTGTTGTACTCAGGGACTTGTTTATTCTATTCTCTAATGAGCTAGGCTGGCCGAGTTAGTGTCTGTTATGGCCAATTTACCTGTGCAGCTTCCAGACCAGCTGTAGCTGTCACAGTGAGTGCCTGTGTTTTGGGAGGATAGTAATCAGAGCAGTGGAGCTGTGGTCTGACTGGCAGATGCAGCTTCGGTCCTGGCCATGTGGGAAGGGATGGAACTCAGAATCAGCAGATCTGCCCAAGGTCATATTTCACTGCAAGTAGTGAACAATTCCTTCACTTTGTTGCAAAATCAGGAAAAGAATGGAAGCAAAGGTGGTAGACACAAACATGACTGTTTACAACAATAACATGAAATCACAGCTGTGTGCACACATAGGCAATCATAGAACACCTTAAGAGTTCAACGAACAATTTTTATGTTTTTTCTGGGATCCACTGTGGGCCTGCCCCTATAGGAACACAAGCATACCCTCTCCACAGGGTTATTAGTGAGCAGGGGCCTGCAACTTGTTTGGTTTTGGGGTCTTTGATCAACACAGGTGGTTTTTCTTTTAGTTGTGCTTAGGTTGTATTGGAAAAGTATCTGATGGTCAGGGGAGTAAGCCTCCATGAATTAATTGTTCAAAAAGTTGAACACATAAGCACCTTTGCCAGTCTGTCAATGGGAGATGTTTTGTTCATGTTTTCTGGAGATCTGTGGCAGAGGCCTTCTTAGTAAAAGAAAAAGAGGAAGTTATGGAGGCCCATGGGCCTGTCACTAAAATCCCCATACTCCAATCTTGGAAAGGAGGCAACCTTTCCAAGAGGCCTCTCTCCCACAGCATGTTATTTTTTAAAATGTTTGTTATCAAACTTTGCAACATACAGGCCTGAGAGATTTTGTCAAAGCAAGACTATTACCCAGAGGAAATTGCAGCAGTCTTGAATCCAGGGAAAAAAAGGGAAAAAAAGACAAGGAAAAGATAACATGTTAAATTAGACTTTTTTGGGGTGTCTTCTGGAATTGTTTCATTTGTTGTTAAGTAAGTGCCAACCTATGCCAAAATAATAAAAATATGAACATTGTAATGAGATAGCAAGTGCTTAAGGAAATTTGCATGAGCTATCTGGGCGTCCATAGGAACAAGGTGTCCTGGTTAACTGGCAGGAAAGCTAAAAAAACATAAGTAGAGTATATGAAGTGATGCACACAAAACAAGTTTGGCCCTACTTCCCTCTGCATGGTGGTTATCAGCATTCTAGAGTCCTGCACGGTGGCCTCCAGTGAGGCTCACCTGCCTAGATGTGTGCTGGGAACTCATTTAATCTTCTTTTATTTTAAGTGAAGTTTCATTTTCAGAAAGTACCTGACTGATATGTTGGGCACCTGGATTGCAACACAATGAATGATTATTGCTAGAAACATAGAAATCTTAAAAAAAAAGCTTGAGCTGAGGAGCAACTCCCCAGAGATGCATTCCCACAGCCACTGTCCCAGCTGCTAGCTGCCAGCAGAACTGTGGGATTGAGGAGCTTCCATGGGCATTGGGACATGTGGTGAAAAGTGCCCCTGTTAGATAGAGGGTTGGGAGGTGTCTTACTACAGAAGGGTGGCAGGAAACAGGGATGCCTCTTCCCTCAATACTTTGGTTACAATTTCCTCATCACAAACACAGGCATTTTTCATGAGGAGGGCCTGTGTAAGAGAGGTTGCAAATGTGGGACCAAATGTGCTGGAATTTGTACCTTGTGCCAACTTCTTCTGCTCTGAATCTTGCCCTGAGAGAAGCCGAGGGTGATCAGTTCAGCCAGAGGTGTCACCATCACTGTACTGGTGGCATTTGTCTGGCTGCCCAATCCATGATGGGTCACTCATACAGCCCAGGCAGCAGGATGAAGCCACCACCCCAGTGCTATCAGGTGTCCTGGGACAAGCTGGATGCTGAGCCTCGAGGGGAGGACCCAGGCAGGACGCTGGTTCAATTATGCTCCAAAATGGATATGGGCAAGCTGTCTAAAACAAGGTGGGGGCTTGAAAAAATACCTTGAAATGCAAGAGTTGAAGGTGCACCCAACTCTGACACATTTCTGAAATGAGAAACTTTTTTTTTTTGCTGGGCTAATTTATTATGCTTGAAACATTCTGAAAGGCTGTATCTTTCATGTAACTATCTCTATCATTTTAATTTAAAAGCTTTTAAAAAATCATCACCCAAATCAATGGTAAGTAGTAAGAGGGTAAACTGCTCTGAGCTCTCCATTAGTGCAAACAATGCAAAGTGACTCTGCTCTATTTACAGAAAATTAATGAACTTAAAAAAGATGAACTGCATGTCATTCTAGTGATCATAAGTTGTTTTTCATGTAAGAAGGTTTGCAGCTTTATACATTAAATACAGGGATGAAAGAAACATCTGCAATACTAATAATTGTAATAGATGGTTGTATGTTGAGGGAACAGAAATAATATTAATTTTCTTTAATGAAGATGAATTAAATTGTTCTGATATTTCCATTACTATTTCAACAAGTTTTTCTAATCAAGAAGATCCTGCTTTTTGAAAGCTACTTTTTCTTTTTTAACTCCTGAAATGTCAGTGGAACACTAAAATGTACAGGCAATATTGTAGGATGTCAGTACATTTCCAGTTCTAATGGGAAATTGATGCATTTCAGGGGGTTTCTTTTATTTTTGATTAAAAAGAAAAACCCTCAGGCTATTACAGAAAAGTATGTTTTCTTTGTCACAGTCCTTTATCTATAGACTGGCATGGCAGATACTCTTCCCTGGGCTTATCAACAGCTGGATGGACATTATGACTTTTCCTTAAATCTGACTAGAGCAGGATACCATGCACTTCAAATTAAAGGATGCAGTCTTGAGGGGTACAGAGAAGGAAAGAAGTCCTCTCTGAAACCAACTCCTCTGGGAGCACCACAGTCATCACAGATACATCATCTTTGAAAAGTGCCCCCAGCTCATTAAGCCTGGTTACAGATACTAAGTAGAATCTGATAAAAAATAACAAGTAGAATCTGACTTTTTTGTGGGTGTTCATATTCACAAAGGAGCATGGCCATAGGAACTCACTTGTCTTTGGGATGAGACAACTCTGCCCTTTTTTTTGCCCAACAGCTATGCTCCCAGAACCCCTGTGGGACTGCCTGGGGGGTACTTATGCTGATGAGGCTCTCTGTCTAGGTGGACCTGGGCCTGTCCTGTATCCCCTCTGCCAGATGCTGGGCATCAGTACTAATTCTAGAAGGAAAAAAATCGGGGTGTTTGCACAGGATTTTCTTGTCTTAATGTCTGTCATATATATCTTATACTGTGCAGGTGCTGCTACATAAATCTGGTAACACTTTTCATGGCATTAATATGGTTGTTGAGCCATCAATATTTTTCACACCTGACAGTTTCTTAGAATGCATCAAATATTTCCCTACCTGTGTTCACAGTTTTGTTGTAATTTAAAAAAAATAGAAAAGGAAATGTAAGGATTTCTTTTACTTTTTGTTAAAATGGAAGAATTGAACTTATTCATAACTTTTATGTAAACACAAACCTGATAACTTCCAAAGCTAATGATGAAATCTGAACTGCCATTTTCAGGACAGTAGGTGTGAAGAAGAAACAGGAAAAGAAAGTCATACTTGAAATCACTACTGATTAGTGCCATGTTAGTGCCATTTCTAGCTGCATTTATGTCCCAAAGCATATGTAAACACTCACAGATACAGAAAGTATTTCTCTACTACAATGTTTCATTTCTGTGCGCTAGGAAAAGTTTCCTGTTATTCTGCATCTTGGGCTGAGAAACAACTGGCTTCTCCCATTCCACTTTTCTTTCTTTCCTCAGAAATTCAGGTTTGTTTTGCCACCTGCCTTGTGCCCCAGTCCCTCTCCCCTGCCTTTAGTTCATTGTCATTCCCCTGGTTTCACAGTTAGACACCATGTCTCCTCCAGCTTAATACTGGAATGATTCCCACAAAGCTTCCAAGTTGCTGAGACCTTCAGGGACCCTTCTGCTGACTCAGGTGCTTCTGGAACAGCACCACAGCACTCAGTGAAGTCAGATTCTTGATAGATACAGAAGCTTTGATGTCATACTCTCTTTTTATTAAAAAACAAAAAGGACAAAAAGACTTTTGTGTCTGTGTACTCCATGCTGTCTCTCAGTGGTGTCACCTACACATTTATTGAAGTTGTCCCTTTCTGTGACACATATCAAATACCGAGACTGCAATTACAATTGCCTAATAGAGATTAACACACACAGAGCCTTAGCTCAGGAGCTGAACCTTGGGGGCTTCCAGCAATTGCTTATCTATTTGCTGTGTCAGGTCCTGATTAGTTATTTCAACAGCTACACATTTTCAGTGCTTTGCCATGGGAAAGACCTGCTCACACCCTTCAGTGCACAGCCAGAGAGGCCCTCTCAGGTGTACATGCACACAGGTGGCCATAGATCAAAGCTGCCCCTGTTCCCAGTGATTTCCAAGTTCTGCCATATGCTGTGGTCTTAGCTAGCACATATTCTTGTGTGTGCAGTAAACACCAGCCTGCTCATGAGGACCTCCAGCTTCTCCTCGTGCCTCTGTGTGTGACTCAAGATGCTGCTGCCCACACTGCTCTCTGGGTAAAATGGAGCCATAAAATGACAGCTATCACATGAAGTTTGCAGTGGCTACAGCCACCAGTAACCACTGGGCTAGTAGCCTTGAGCAAAGCACCTTCATCTTCTGCCTTCCCCAGAAACAGTGTGGTTTTTGGAAGACCTACTCTGCTGACTGTGGAGTCTAAGAGGCAGAGGTGGATTTTCCAAAGGTTTTTTGGTACATCTATGCTTTGCAGGTGAATCAGGGTACTGACAGAGTTCTCATGCACCTGTCACAGTGTCTCCAGCTTGATTGGGGGAAGCAGGGCAAAAGGCTGAGATTGCTCAGCCTGTGGTCACAGGGAAAAGGAGAGAAGATATTTCAGTTGCATCCCAAGCCCTGTTCCATGATGGTTCCTATTTTATCTTGCTGGATTCTTCCAGCAGAAACCCACCATGGCAGGAGCTTTGAGCTTTTCCAGTGAGTGTTAGCTTCTCATCCTCCTGTGCCTGGCACTGCAAGGTGTAAATCCAGAAGGGGCCAAAACCTACCAAACCCTACAGCCCTGCTGGGTTTCCCTAGAGGTAGCTCTGTCTCCAGCTACCTTCCCGCTTCTCCTTCTTTCTCACTTTCACTCAGTTTTGGGAGTTAGAGGTCTCTGTTCACTCTTCCCATCACAATTCATGTAAAATAAGCCCATTTTGTGGTGGAAGCAATTCAAGACATGATAGAAACCATTAGGTGCAGGATTTGGAACTTGGGAAACTGAGGCCTATCTGCAGCTCCAGCCAGTCTGGCTGCTTCCTGGGAGCTCACTACAGCCAGGACAGCAGGACCAGAGCATGCAGGAGCAGGAGTAGGAGCAGGAGAGGGGGGGGGGGAAACATCCAAGGAAATTATTTATTTGACTTTGTTTTCTGCACAAATCTCACCCTAAAAAGGGCACAGCTGTCACTCCATTTGTCAAAATCAGCAAGTAACTATGGAAAGAAAAATATCATTGTATTTCTGACTTCAGTGCTTGCTCTGTCGAGCAGAGCCCAATAGGTGGACCACTTGGATCATGTGAGGAAAGGCACAGCATGATGTGCAAAGCTGGAAGGGTTCCTTCAGTTCCATCTAAGCTTGTTATTTTCCCCCCAATAATAGAGTGAGAATTGAGAAAAAGACAGAAAATCAGCAGTAGAAAAATCAGCTCCTCCTTGTTGAATAGAAAATTGAATTTTTTCCTGAGCACAATGTACCTGAAAAATGATAAGAAACAATTTTGATATCAAGCTAAATAAATAAAAAACATGTTATATAACCTAATTTTCTGTGGACCTTACAGCTGTCTCTTAATTTATCAGCTTTCATTTAACCAGAGCAAAATTAATAGAATGAGAAAAGTAGAGGTGTCTGCAATACTACAGGATTTTAAAAAGAAAAATAAAATGTCTGTGAGCTAATTATTTTGTCTGTAAGTAGCTGTGAAATCAGAAGGGCTGATCTTCAGCAGAAGCTGATGATGGGTGAATGGCTCTGAAGGCAGGGGCCCATGGTCCCCAGGCCAGTGTTTGCCAGACAAGAATTGGCTCCACACATGGGAATTTGCAGTGGTTCTGGGGCTGGCTGGGCTACTTGGGCACACAGCTCTCTGTGACTTGGATGTAGGGAAGCAGGGGAGGACAAATAATCCATGTGTGCCTCAGCCACACTGACTGGAAGCTCAATACTCCCAAGCAGTGCCAAAATGCCTATGATTTCAGAGACAGCTCATTAAAACAAATTGAAATTACTTACCCTGAGTGAGAGCACCACAAGCCCTTTAGTTCATAATTTTCTCACATTCCTCCCTCTTCTTCCCCAAGAACAAAAATGAAGGAGGAAAGATTAAATAAACATTTTTATGAAACGTATTTACAAGTTTTGGTTCTGGTTCTGCTTGATTTAGAGATGAGCTGATACTAGAGCTGCAATTCCCCTATACACCAGCTTCCTTTTCCAGAACAGGATGTTCCCTGTCCATCCCCTTATTTAATGCCTCACTGGTTTATGTAACCTGTTCCCTGCCACTGTGTTCCCTTATTGGTTTCTACTTTCTAAACTCCTCCTTGTTCTCCTGCCCCAAGTCTCCCTCATTGGTTCATGATTCCCTCCCCTTGCTCCTTCCCCATATATCAATTGCTGCAGTGCAGTGTGGGTCACTTTTTTTGTTCCTGTCCCTTCCGAGCAATAAACGCCTTTGGAAATCACACAAAAGGCCTCTCCCTCATCCTTGCTCCTGCCCTCAGCGCTGAATCACCTTGTGTTGTAGAGCATTGGACTCTGAGCTGGATTGGGATTCACCTCGCTATCTTAGTCCATCCCACTCTTGGCACATGCCGGAGTAACTGAGCTAGACCTGAAAGACTCCGGCCTGCGGCACTTTCCCTCTTCCCCTCTTTTCCTGTGGGATATGGGGTCACAATTGTTAAAGTTGTTAAGGCTTATACTCATGTGTTGGTTTGATACTGGTTGATATTTAGGAAGAAGATAGAAAACCATTCACAATGGTTTTCCTGAGAGAGGCTCCTGGGAGCTTCCTCTGTGCCTAGGAAAGGCCAATGGCTGTCTAGTTCTGAGAACTGACAGCTCTGTAAACCACTGAGAAGCTGGACCCGCTTCTCTCTGAAATGAAGTTCTCATAAAGTTAAAGATATTAGTAGGGATTTTTCCTAATAAGTCTGATCTGTATTCTCTCCACATTTGGCACAAATATTTCTGCACCCAGCATCCCCCACTTCTGCCAGCATTCCAACCACTACAACTTAAAGCCTGCTTATTCTCATATCACTTGTTCCATGTAGAGGAAAGGATTATTATTTCCTCTTACAGACTAGGACAGCAACCATGGAGAGCTGGCTCCCATTTCCTGGCAGGTATTTTCCTCTGTCAGAATCCCCGAGTGGCACCTATGACTGCTGAAACCCAAAGCAGCTCATTTATTTATCAATGGGAGAGCTCCCCTGGGCCAGACCTTGCTAGGGGATGTGAGTCTGCAAGGCAGCCTTACTTGGTGGGTTTATGGTATTTATGCATTTTGGTTTTGTTTGAGTGCTGTTGCAGAGATAGAAACTATTAAAACATTTGTGGCACACGTAGTTCTGGAAAATGACATTTGCAAAGGCATATTTTGTTTCTCTTTTAGTAGCACAATTGTCCATTTTGCAGCTGGCACCTACATCTTTCTGACCTGGGACCTCTGTGCTGAAGGAAGACCATCTTTAGGGGTCTGGCTAAGGACAGGCTGAGAAGCAAGCAATCCTTAAGAAATCCTTAAGATCTAAACTGCAGTTGCCATGATGAAACCACTGTAATCAGAAAAGAAGGTGAAGATATCACATAAAAACCTTTCCTGATTTTCAGGACATGCAGACCCTGTCTCTGTGCCATTGAAAGACCAGAGGCTTTGCCACTGACTCCACAGGGCACAGGGGTTTGTATCCAGCACAGCACCAATCCCTCCTTTCACTACTGTCTCTTCTAATCTGCCCTCAAGGCAGGCACATGCTAATGAAATTGCTCTAATAAATCAGTAATTTATGTATTTCTCCTCATCAGAAACTGAAGATAATGAAGTCCTCCAATAAAAAATATTTTCAAATACTGTGACCAAAAATCCAGTTTCAGAAACACATAACAAATGTAAACCAGAGAGAGGCCTTATAATGGGCTACAGCTGACTTCCCTGTGCAGCTTTTCCTGAAGTTTCCCTGGTTGCTAAGATACTACCAGTACTATCTTCCACTATGTCTTTGGTATTTGAAATTTCTAATTTTTTAACCTCTGTATGAATCTCCTCCATGCCTCTGCCTGCACCTTTTGTTTTGGAACGAGCAGGTGGGGAGTGCAGGTGAGGTTCTCCACACACAGAGAGCCCCAGACCTTCAGTTACTCCATGGAGCACTCCTACCTTCCAAGCACTTACATTCTGGCTTGGTAAATACAATGGCTTTATTTAGAAATCAAAAGTTTTTAGGCTGTATCCTACCAGATACTGTAGACTCATCTATAAATGCAGAAAATTACACTGCCTAGAGGTGCCAGAAAACCAGAGAGGTCTGATTTTCAAAGTTTATTTGCAAATTATATGCTCAAATACCAGATTTCCTCAATCAAAGTAATGTTTATGCCTAAATGGTTTGCATTTCAGTGCTATACCATCAGCCTTTAACCATCAGAAAGCCTCCAAGCTGAGGAAGTTATTTTCAGGATTTTATAAATTATTTTCAGAACTGAAGATGGAGTGATTGGAAGGAAACTCTTTCCTTAAAGTTCATCATTTTCACCAAGTATAATTAAGCACTATATAATTTAACATTATTTGCTGGTAGAAAATCAAAGCATTTGCCCCCATCATGCTGACATTTATGTCAGTGGGGACCATTTGCACATTTTATGCTTACAATAACAGATGAGGTATGAAATAGATTCTGATAACGCTTTGAACACTATGGAAATTTTGTCATTTATCACAGCATATGTGTGCTTGTTCTGGATCCCTACCATTATTGTGATGTATTTCTACAAACTAGAAGTAAAGAAAAACTTTATTTTGATGGCAGATAGTGGATAAATCTTCAAAACTCCAGTAAGCAGGCTCTCCTCTAGCACGCTCCACTGTAAGGTTAATCTCCTTTCTCACAGGGTTTGAGTTTGTTTTTTTTGTTAATAAAGATTTGCACAGACAAATAGATGACATGGATTATCTTTCTCTCCTGAGACACTGGACTGTTTGATTCTGTGAAAATATATCACAAATAATGAGTTACGTTAAGTAATCTCAAGAAACTGCAAATAATTCTAAATTTTAAAGAATGCAAGTAAAATGCACATGTGGTGCCAGAACATTAATTTTAAATAACCTGCCTTCAAAATCAGTATCAGGACTTCAAATGTTTGTTTGGGGTGATACTTGGACTACCTTATTGAAGTGTATTGGAGAGTTAGACTCCTGTTGGCTCTAAATTTTAGCTTTGGGGTTTTCATCTAAGAACTAATAGCTGCAAGCAGAATTCTGGCTCTTTGATGTCTGTGTACTATATTCCCTCCCTACTGTGATATTGAAGATTATGAAATTGAGCAAAAGATCATATGAACAGATCCTCAGTATTTATACATTTAAATGTATAAATAATTCCAAAAGTTTTGAGGAATACAGTTTGAGTCTTTACAGCATTACCTCCTCTCAAAACAAGATTAAAAGCATGTTCATTTTAGCTACTCAAGAGTGTGGCCATTCTTCATAGTCCTCTGCACTTAACCAAGAACATGCTTTACTTGTTCTACTCAAAAAGCATGTTAGATGGACACTTAATGCCTGTTATATCGTCTGAACAATGATGGAAAGCAGTTCAAGAATTTGTTTGGAAAGCTTCAGAATGTCTTGGACGTGTTCATGTTCTTCCTTCATCATTACGGTGCACTCCTGGTCTTGATACTGATAGTCCACTTCCCATTCCAGCCCATGTACACAGGAACAGAATAAAGACTTCCCTCTGCTCTTCTTGACTTAGCCCATGAAATTACTGGCCACAAGCAGCCTAAATATTGTGGAAGAAGATCCATTCAGGTTGAGCTTACATAGATATGTGTCCTTCCTGGGAAAAATCCTTAAATTAAAGTATTAAAAACACAAGATAAGCACTAAAAAAACTCCAGTGGAAGCCAGTTGATTTCAAATGAGCTTGATTGACCTGCCTGCACTCTATTGATTTATTTTTGTCCTTTTTTGAATAAAAGCAATAAATGTCTGCAAGTTCCTTAAATGATCTGTTTGAGGTTAAATCGAAAAATGTTAATAAAATAGAGAGGAATACAAGCAGACAAAAAGGCAGGAACCATCTCTGTTTAGACTCCTCTTCCATTGTATTGTCTACTTATTGCAAGTATTTTTACTGCTTCCCCTTCCAGTTTCATTACATTTTTGTCTCATTTTTACTGTACAACTCTTTATGGTGTTGTACAGTAATGGGTACAAGAAAGCAGCAACATGACATGGTTTCTGTGAAGGTCAAAATTTAGTCTCTGTGTGAAAACTTGACCCTTTTGCCATTATGTTGATAATTTATAGAGCTCTGCTCTCCTGCTAAAGAACAGAATAAGCACACCAGTAACATGGAAAGTATGGCTGGATGTGGAAGCACATTTCAGTAGCCGCACTGGGAATGTGGGTGAATAACTGTTGCTTTCTGTGCCTTCAGACAACAGATCCTCAGATGTTTTTTGAAAAATAATGATTCAGGCTCTACTCACTCTCAGTCTTTTTCATGTAAATGAGCATAAGCTGGTGTTATATTAAAGAGCCAGACAGCAAGTTCTGTTTGCAGTTGTCTCATGTACTGATAATTGCACCAAGTTCCATTCACTGGCAATATCAAAATTACTTCATAGCTTTTTAGTTTTATTTGGTCATCTTTTTAAATCTCACCCTCTGTGATCATTATCTTC
>VWYI01041010.1:0-67669 GCA_013399455.1 Anthoscopus minutus
TAGGATTGAGCAGCTTTAATGACAAAGCCTAGATAGGTCAGTCCAAGAGGGGCACTTGAAGGAGACCTGCTAAAAAAGAGGGTTGGAATGATAAGAAGTGACCCAAGTTTAGTATTGATTACTGACTGGCAGCTGGCAACGATTTCACTTGAGTGTTTTCATGCAGTGTTGCAGTTTTTGATAGAGGGAAAAAAAAAATCTTTTTTTTCAAAGAAAACACAGATTTTTGAGAGTTAACCAAAGGTGGTATTAAACCTTTTCTATATCTCAGTGCCCCTAGTTGGAAGGGGAGAATTTTTTTGACAGTAAAGAAATCTGCATCTCTGTTTTGGTGTTTGTCTTTTGAGTTATAAAACATCTTATGCATACATAGAAATAGGAAATGAGGCCAATACACTAATTATATAATGAGCTCCAGTGTGTTCTCACTTTGGTGGGTAGTTAGCTCCACTTGGAAAAACAGCCACTTTGAGCCTGAAAAACCTTCTGATGTTCCAAAATGCAAGAATTTCACATATCCATGTTTTAGTATTGCTTGAAGTATTCTCTTACACTCCCTTTTAAGTTCTGGGGGTTTTGAGAATAAAAAATAAAGTTGTTTTACATAATTGATTCTATTAATGTTTCAAATAAGTTTTATGTTTCTAGCTTAGTCAGTTCAGGCTGCTCGATACTTACTGGAATGAGGTGAAAAGGGAAATATTTTTCTTTGCATACTCTAGGCTGATTTTTCTCTTTCCCATTAGCACATGTCAGAGATAGCGAAAGGTTGAAAGCAGTGTGTTTTACTACATGGAACAGTCAAAGCATAATCTGTGTTGGTGTGTAACTGTTGGTTTTTTGTTTTTTTTTCTGAGACTGGATTTAATGGTGAAAACAAGTCAGTTCTCCTCAGTTTTAATTCTTCGTACACTGAACTGTTTCATAATTTCATATTTTTGATTTCTAGCCTAAAAAACCCGTGACTTAATAGGTATGAAAATTTGCTTGCTAAGAACTTTCAAATATATTTGGGTTCTTGGTAACTGCATGCTACCTAAACCTGTTAGATTTAAAGTGAAGTGACTGTGAAACACCCTAGAAATAAGCCTAGCTGTTTAAATTTTCCTTGCTTGTTTTAGACTGTATATTCGACATTTCCATGCAGTCATCATTTGGAATAATGTAAGACAAACATAATGATTGACACTTATCTCAGATCCCAATGGTTTTCACTCCTGATATCCTGCATTTCCCCCAGTTGTTCTTTTCCTGCTCTCTTCAGCTGCTTAGATTTGTGAGTGACTTGCTTGATATTCAGTCGACAGACCAGAATCATAACAGTAAACCAAAATACCACTTGGACATTAAACAGATAAATTCCAATCATATATTTCAGTCAGAGATGTTCCTAAAGATGCAACAGTCTTCATCTTTCTATTGCCTGAAGTTACTACATATTACAGTATTTAATAGTATTTGATGAAGTTAAAATATTTTTTTTCTTGCATATATTTTCATCATTTATATACATTTTCTGACCATGTGGTTGCTTGTCATTGATGATTACTTGTGCACTTGAGTGGCATTGCATTTTCTTGTGGAATAAGATTTTTTTTTTGCTCGATCAAATTACAAATAAATTTAGTTTTTTGTAGAGCATCCCTAATACACAACTTTTATTAACAGACTTTCAGGAATTACTTCTGGTTCTTTTAAGTGTTTCCCCTAGGTTAAATACTATCTTCCTGTCATGTAACATCTATTGGTCTGTGATGTGCTGTCCGTGAGACCTGTGAATTATGTTTGTAATGGACATGGAGAGAACCTGTTCCCTGAAGATGGAGTATTCCTGGATTGAGATCTTGGAAGTTCCCAAGTGTGTCAGCTCAGCCAGGCTTGACAGCTCAGCACTAATGGATCCAGCTTTTGGAAGGATTTTTGTATTGTGGCATCTAAATACTAAAGGTTGAAGTAGAAGAAATGCTATTGCTTTAAAAAATCCTGGAGCTTGGGAATAAAAAAACGCGCAGAAAATGTATTACTGATTAAGAACCAACTTTCTTACTCCATGTGGCTTTTTGTTGAGAATATTTATTTCTGGCAGCAAGAGTGACGTGTTTGGAATGATTCAGTTGGGTCAGAAAGTTACTTTCTTCAGTAAACATTTCAGTTTAGTGTAGAGTATGGATGTTTGCCAGAATGTTCTAGCAGGGAATATTTCCCTGGTAAATTCAGCACTCTCTCGCCAATTCATGTGAGGGCTCTGAAATGCTTATTGTGAGTTCCATTGCCAGCACTGTGTATTTATTATTTTGATGGCAGCCAGAAACAGAGCAAGAACTTCATTGTTTCTCTCAGTCTTAATTACAGAAAAGTAACACGGCTGTGTGGACAAGTGGGAAAGTTTCTCAGGATTCTTTCCTTTTTCTTTTAATTCTTTCTGTATATTCATCTAATGCCAGGGAAGAAATTATGAGACAACTCCAAATTTTTTTAGATTAGAAAACTGCAAAGTTTCTCTGTTTTTGAACTGCTTAAGGAAATCACAAATTGTCTCCCATTGAAGGTAAGTATTAAAACTAGAAGGAACATGTCTTTTGGCAGTGTCAACTGAAACTAAGGACGTTCAAATGCTCTTTCTTACGCAGCTCATGGGACTCAAAGCAACTCTGTTTTGTCAAAACAAACAGCAGTGGAAGTGTTATGCAATGCCAGCAATCCCTGTCACTGTTTATGCAGCAGCAATATAAATTCCTGTGTGCACTCTTGCTCTGGGTCATCTGACAGTATGATGGTTCGTGTTGGCACCTATTTGTCCTACCATTTATATTTACACAGGAGTATGCAATGGCCTGGAGCTCTGTCCTGTAACTATCTGAAGAGTGAATAGCCTTCCTTTCAAATAGACAGCTGGTTTTCACGTGGGGAAACTCATACAGATAAAAAGATATATATTGATGCTATGTAGTGATTTGAAGTTGAAAAAGGATGCTGAGAGAGTGTCTGGTAGTCCTTGCTGTGCTCTTCACCCTGTTCTCAAGACTTGAGACAGAGGCTGGAACAATAGAAAACTTCCCATGTCAGGCCAGTGTCATCTGGAGAATTGGGCAATATTGATGTTTCTAAATGTTGATTTTGTCATTTGTTGTCTTGAAAAATTATCCTTCTTATATTATTAGTAATTTGGAAGGGGAAACACACCAAGAAATTAAGTTAATACCAAACTCTTCTCAGTAATACATAATTATCTAATCTATAAAGATAAGTGGGGACTGCCAGTGAAAAATGGCAGCTTTGGTTTCTGGTTTACCTGAGCTCATGTGAGAGTAAAAGGAGAGTCTGCTGCCAATTCCCTGGGAGTCCTGGAAGCTCCCACAGCTGGGATGTTGGAGGTGCAGGAAAAGCTTGAATGTGAAGGAGCATTCTGCTGGGAAAGCTTGTAGTAGAGTCAGTATTTCTGTCAGCTCCAGTGAAGCCTGAAGTAGGTTTTTCCTCTCTTGGTTTACCTTGCACTTAGGATCCTTTTGTAATTTGTTTTGTGTATGTAAAAATTCTGGTAGCTTTCTTTACAGACCAGGTTGTTTTGGAAATACTTCCTGGCCATTTTGAAAGTTATAGGCCATTTTTTTTTCCAGAATGCAAATGGAATACTGCAGTGAAATATTTGTGCGAATGTAGTTATTAACTGTGTTAGAGAAATCAAATAATTTAGCAGTTGAGAAAGGAAAATAAAGATGTTTTGCAGTTTTTTGCTGATTAGGTAGGGAGACTGACACTTTTATCTGTGAGCAAGTTTTGATTTAGGAAGAGGGATTATAGGGATGGATTCTGCATCTATCGTGGTGGTGATACTGCTGTCTTCTTTACAGCAACTTTTAAAAGCCTGATATGTTAGTAATTCCTTAGTAGTTCACTCCAGGTGTATATTGTGCAACATATTTTTTTGTCTTTTCAGTAATGTGTATATTTTGGAATAAAGTTTACCAGATGAATATTGGAAATTGCAGTGTCTTTTGACCTGTGTCTTCTTATTTTAGCTGCATGTTAGAATTTGCAGATGCACTTAGTCTAATTAATTGATGTGGCCTTTTGTTCTTAAGCATGTGCATTCTGTCACTTTGAATTTTGCTGCAAAACAGCTCCATCTTAAGCTTTCATTTGATATGCAGCTGGCTGATAAGCAGTGGGTCTTGCAGAGTTTGGAAAAAGTAGAGAAGCAGCAGTTGTGTCTCTGCTTAGCTGGCTATTTTGTTCACCTTGTTCTAATCACCAGTTCAGCTGTACAAATCCATTGTTTATTAGGGCAGGCTCTTGTTTATGAGTTGTTCCTTATTTTGGACAACAGAGAGGAGTGTTATTTACTAGAATTTCAATCTTTTCTTATCCAGGTGCTTCCGACGTGGAAGTGACTGGAGTGACAGAGGCATATTTATTTTCACATTATAAGTTGCAATGACAAGACGTGAGGGTTGCTTCCTTGCAAGGCTCTTTTCAAAAGGATGGATTTGTTCACATTCACACTGTCAATTCTCATGTCCAGTGTGGTTCAGATTAGAATTTAAATTTTGCCAGAGTAGATAAAGTTATGTTTTGTGTTTGCTTCTAAATATGGTGTATAGTTGTACCTTTTGTTCTATTCAGAATATGCTCCCTAAGTTGATAGAATATTTAAATGTCTTTTATATTAAGTATTTTTAGTGAGGCTGTTGATAGGGAGGGGAAATGGTTTAGGCTGCAGTGGCTCTTGCAGATATTAGTACAATCATCTCCTGACAAAAACCCCAAACTGTAGGAGGATATTCTTTCATATTGACTGTGTTCACTGCACTCATAACCATGCAGTAAGTGATGTGAGTTAGCTCCACTCCTGTTCTCTGATGACACTTCACTCTGTACTATTTCACTTTGATTTGGTTTTGTTTGGTGAAATCTTTATTGAATTTGAAGGGTGAGCCTTGTGAGGGCTTTGAGCCCCCAGGTTCAACTTTCAGAAAATTCTGATTCTAATCCTCAGAGATTTCTAGCAGGACTGTAGGGAAAGGGCTGCTTCATTCCCTTTTGTGAGGTTGGAAGGATGGCATGAATGAAATCCCTATATTTAGCTGTATTCTGGTGCATGTCAGGATTGTGCATTGTTGCTCACAGTTGAATACTGACTTGAAATTTGTAATCTTTGTTGATTTCCATATTTTGCTCTGCTTAGTGCTCTGTTTTTTTGCATCTCCCTCCACAGTAGGAAAAAAAAAAACCGAAACAAAACAACAAACTAAACCATACAAAACTAACAACTCTTTGAAACCATAATAAAGTATGTTACAAATATGATTTTCCTTTTGCTTACCAGGGAAACCCCAACTCATATAATTGCCTTGAGACACAAATAAGTTTTCAAAGTCCTGGTGAACCATCTTTTGTCTTTAGTTGGCAGCATAAAGGTTTTAAATGTTAGAACTGAAGCTGGCTTCAGTACAACTATACAGTTGTGTTGGCTTTGTACATCTGAAGTGAGTGCTTCAAGGAACTGTCAAGTGTTAATATGAATCCACTCTCACTGTATCCTGGTATTTGATGTGCTTATAATTCTGTCCGATTTGTTCCAGGAATTTGCAGCGCTCACCAAAGAGCTGAATGTATGCAGGGAGCAGCTGCTTGAAAGGGAAGAAGAAATTGCTGAACTGAAAGCAGAAAGAAATAATACAAGGGTCAGTTCCTTATCCTCTCCAAGCTTACCATTGTTAAAGCATCCAGCTACAGGGGGGAAAACAAAAGTTGAATTTGAAAAGCTAAAAGTATTTTTTCCTTGATACTTGTACATTAATCCCCATGAATGTGCAAATACGTATGTGTTTGAGAAGGTTTGGCAGTTTGTGCACAGCTCCAAATGCTGCTGTGCAGAATCAGGAAAAGCTTGTAAGACTGCACTGCTATCTGCTATCCAGATTTCTTGTTGTTAAAGTTTTGTAATCCTGCACCTCTGGCATCAGAGGACCAGAGTGAACAGGTTGTGGTGATCTTTTTGAGCAGCTTACACTGTTAATACAGCTGAAATGTTAAATATGAGTCTTTATGCTCAATACAGTATCCTTTGACTCTGAAATTTGAAGTTTAGAACTCTAAACTTGATTTTTTAGGAGACAGTTTTATGCAGCTGTACAGAACAGGAATAAACATTTTTCCTTTTCTTTTCTTTTGCTTTAGCTATTACTGGAACATTTGGAGTGTCTTGTCTCCAGGCATGAGCGATCCCTCAGGATGACTGTTG
Organism: Anthoscopus minutus; assembly: GCA_013399455.1. NCBI lineage: Eukaryota > Metazoa > Chordata > Aves > Passeriformes > Paridae > Anthoscopus > Anthoscopus minutus. Next base: position 6,245 of record VWYI01041010.1, read on the forward strand.
TGAAGAGGCAAGCTCAGTCTCCAGCAGGAGTTTCTAGTGAAGTAGAAGTTCTCAAAGCACTAAAATCTTTATTTGAACACCACAAAGCCCTTGATGAAAAGGTAATGAAGTATTGTACCTAACATCTTTTTGTCCTCTTTCCTTCCTGTGGGCCGGGCAGTTTTTGTGCTGAAGTTGTACAAATCTCTGCAGTGTAACTACATTAGTAACTGCTCTCCTAAATTAAGATGCTGCACTTAACTAAAGCAAAGTGCTGTGGTTTAGTCAAGCACTTCATTAACTGTATTAATGTAAACTCAGCATGGTTCAGGAGCAATATATTTCCTGTAGGAATGCATGCAGCTGCTTACCTGTACAACATCAGGATTTATCCTTTTGATTATCTAATACAAGAAAAGGACTAGGGAGAAGAGGAGGAGGGGAATGCTTACAATGGGATAGAAATCTGAATTTAAAAAGTCCTCCCTTCAGTGGTGCTTGATATTGGCAGCAGGATATACAACTCCTAAAGTTTACTGTGAATTTGGTTGCTAACTTGCAGTTTACCTGATTTTGTGACCTTTGTATATAAAATCTAGCAAACTATTCTTACGTGTTGTAAATAAGCAGAAGCAAACACAGTCTGTGCCTTGCAGAAGGACAAGCAAATTCTGGGTATATTTAATTCTTTAGTGCCTAAATGTACAGATCGTGTTGCTTATAACAAAAATGTAAAAGCTAGATTATAAGATAAACATGATTTGGCTATTTTTTTGGTAGCATGTGTTATAATTAGTACTGACTCCAGATTAAGAAGGTTTTGAAGTGTAATTTATTATTTGTAAAGACATGGCAGCAAAAAAAGTTGATTTTTTTTTTAAAATTTGAATTATTTCAAATAATTTGAAATTACCCTTTCAGGTAAGGGAGAGGTTACGAGTAGCACTTGAAAGATGTAGCTTATTGGAAGAAGAACTAGGTACTACACATAAAGAGGTAAGTTTCTTTCTTAAAAGAAGGCTTAATGTGTTCATTGTGGGTGTTTCAGCCAATAAGTTCCACTTTTACTTCTTCCTTTTGATTTCTTGCCAAATGGAATAATTGTTAATTTTTAACTTTGTTACTTTGAAAGAGCAGGAGAAGAAAAAACCAAATCTCAACCTCTTGACACCCTTTCTGCCCCCCAAAAACCCCAACCAAAAAAACCCTAATCAAATCAACAAAAAAAAGGGGTTCTTGCACCTTGAAAATAATGATTTGCAGTGGCATAAGGTATTTGGGTGCCTGTGCCAGATTTTATTAATACATACCTGGCAGTAGAATCAGTAATTGTTGTTTTGTTCCTTTGGTTTTGCAGCTGTTCCTTATATTATTAGTGAGACAGGAATTGACTTGAAACACATGTCTGTAAACTTTTCTTTTAGTTAATGATTCTGAAAGAGCAAAATAATCAGAAGAAAACACTTCCAGATGGGATGCTGGATATAAATCATGAACAAGAAAATACACCATCTACAAATGGGAAGGTATAGCTATTTACTTTGCTTAGCTGACATCTGTTTTTTAATAATTTACTATAATATTTTAATTTCAAACCATAATAAAATATTTTTGAGTGATTATCTAATTAAAAAGGTCTTAGTTATTGAAATTTCAGCTTTTGCAGTCTATCCAGTAATAAAATAATCTTTGGGAAAGGATGTTTACAGGTGAGTAACAGTTTGATTTTTAATCTTATTTGCATCATGCTAATACTTTTTTTTTCCTGTTTAATAGAGGTCCTCTGATGGTTCATTATGCCACGATGAAAACCTTGCTAAAGTCATTGAACTCCAAGACATCATAGATAAGCAAAACAAAGAGCAGACACAAATGAAAGAACGTCTCACTGCTTTGTCCAGCAGAGTAACAGAGCTGGAAGAAGATCTAGACACAGCAAGGAAAGATTTAATAAAATCTGAAGAAACGAACACAAAGTTACAGAGGGATGTACGAGAGGTGAGGAAAGAACTGTCAGGATTTGGGGAATCACAAATACCATTACTTCATAAAATTTTAGACTCTATGCTGCTCAGTTGAACCTTAATGTTTTTGGAAGTCTTTGGTTTGATAGATGAAAATGTTTTTTTAGAACTGATGGATGTCTCTTTTTTGTTTCAAAGACTAGTCACTTAAGAAAATTTGTCTTCAGGATAAATCTATGACTCACTAGATATTTCATTAATAGATTGGAGATTCAGCATTGCCAACTTCAACATGTTCTGGAAGAGATGCTTAATCTTGTCATACACGCTTGGCTTATTACTGATCCTTCCTGTTTTAAAAGATGCACTTGGTTGAGGAATCCCTTTTATTTCAGTGGTGTGGTTGACAGTTCCTGTCACTGCTGAATCTCTATAATCTCTAGGGTCCCACATATCCTTATAGGATAGAAAGGGCACTTAGTTAAATCCCAGAACACTCTCTGACCACCCCCAGCAAGTCAAGATTTGCTCTGTGTGTACCATTGGAAAGGAAAGTGGCAGATCTGTGGTGTAAGGTAATAAAGACCAGTGGTTTTTAATCATTCATTGTTTTAAAAAGCCATTCATTTCTGCTTCATTTTCTCCTGAGAAAAATTACCCGATTTTAAAAAAAATTATATATGATCACTAAATAATTATTTCTCACATTCTGGCTTCTATCCTATGTCTTGTGCAGACTCTGGCCCAGAAGGAGGACATGGAGGAGAGAATCACCACTCTGGAGAAACGCTACCTCGCTGCACAACGTGAAGCTACATCTGTGCATGACCTCAATGATAAACTTGAAAATGAAATTGCCACTAAAGACTCCATGCACCGACAGGTTATGGTTTCAAATGAGATGAAGTACATTTTGCTCAGCATAGAGCTAATGGAGATAATTAATGTTCATGCTGTGCTGAAGCAGTTTGCTTTTAGGAAGATAAATATCAGCTGTAATGTGCTGTTATTACTGACTGTTTTTCAGGAGCTGGAGTTGATCATTGTAGAGATTTTTACCCTGGGAATAAAGATGAGACGGCTTTACTGGAAAGGCAAAATGGTTTTGAGTAATTTAGTGCACTTCATCTTGGGGCAACAGGGCTGTTGTCCTTATTAATTGTGGATTTTTAAGTTACTGTATGCATATCCAAGCATCTTTAGTTCTGTGGGTGAGAATTACTCATTCTGAGCTAAACTTTTCAGATTTGCATAGCATGTAGTTATTTTTACAGGCTATTGCCTTAGTGAGGGAGGAAGTTTGAGAGGTGCTTAACATGAAATTGTCCAAATTTATAAGACAGAAGTGGTTGTTTAGCCAACCATGTTCTAACTAATCACTTCTTTAACCCTCAACACTTGCTCACCATAACCCTGTGCAGAGTGAAGATAAGAACAGGCAACTGCAAGAGCGACTGGAACTGGCTGAGCAAAAGTTGCAGCAGACCCTGAGAAAAGCTGAGACTTTGCCAGAGGTGGAGGCTGAGCTTGCACAGAGAGTGGCAGCACTTACAAAGGTGAGATGGTGGCACAGTGTCCTTCAGACTCCCTCCTCCATTGGTGTCCCACTGCAGGAAATTTGTTTGTAGTGTTGGTTTGGTTACATTTTTTTTCCAGTTTTCCTACAAATAATTCAGAAAATATTTATGTTTTTTTCCTAATTCTTTTCCATTCATCTCTCTGAAGGCACACTATTTACTTTTTTTTTTTAATTTTTAATCTTTTTTTTAGTTTCTGCTCTTTGGAACTCGAGCAGGTTTTCTGTTAATTTCTCTACATTATAAAAATATCTCTGAATTATTTTGGTGCTTTTTATTAAAATTATTCAATAATAGGCATAAAGTCTTCTAAACATAAATTTCTTCTGAAAGGGAAAAGTAAATTTCTGCTGCTGCTAGCTAAGTGAAGCAAGTCGGGAGCAAGAGAAGTTTTGGTACTACCAAATATCAAGATTTTTAGAGGGCTGCAAATGGAATTATGAAATCTGAAGAATTATATTTAGTTAACTACAAATGAGCCTTTTCAAGTGTGTGTGTGCATATTTTCTTTCAAAGCCTTAGTTTCATTTTTCTTCCTGTTACTTTTCCTGTCCCTAACTGGCTCTGTAGTCTGACCTTTTGTCTCCTGGGAGCTCTGCTGCTAAAGATGCTAAAGTTTTGGAACTTGCCACCAAGCTTAGGAAGGTAGAATTTGTATCTTAGTCCTTGTCTCTGCTTGCTGCTTTCTGCTTTGCCATGATTACTAACAAAGGGTCCCATCATCCAGGCTAGTGAGGAGAAGCTGGAAATGCACTCAGTCTTTACTTTTATTTTTTGGTTTTATTTCTTGGGGATATGAATGAACTTTGCTGTTGCAAGCTCGTTTGCAAATAATAGCTCATTCATGGTACTTAGAAGTGAGAGATTTCATCATTTTGCCACTTCCCATCTGAACTCTTGCAAGGTCCTTTTGGTGACAGAAAAGCATCTGTTCTTCATTGTCCTTTACCATAAATGGCCGTTGTGCAAAGCATGTTAGAAATATTCCTGTGCCTTAATGTTTCTGTGCTTTTGAAGCCTAAAAAGCCCACCCAAATTCTAATTTTGCTCTCAAACTGGCAGGCTGAGGAGAGACATGGCAATATCGAGGAGCGACTGAGACAGATGGAGGCACAGCTTGAAGAGAAGAATCAAGAACTGCAAAGGGTACTGCACATCATTTTGACAAAGATAAAAAGCTGAAAGAAAGAACCTAATCTTCTTTATTTCTCAGCTTTAAAATAAAGCCAGAATTTAGGCTGGCTGATAGTGAGTCACTGTGCTGTGGCTAACCTTAAATCTCAAGGAAAATCTGCTGAAAGTCTCCAGTGAAAGTCTGAAGAAACTTGCTGAATTAAATGACTATGGGAAAATGGATTCCTGGGTTATAAATAATGGAATCCATTCCATCAATTGTGCCTTATAATAATGTTTTTAATGTAGGCTTAGATTTTTAAACTTCTGATCTATTAAAGACTGAAGTGTCTGTTAGATTCCCTTTACAGAGCCCCAGAGGCACACGCAGTGTTCCTCTGTGGAAAAATATTGCTGTTAAAGAAAATGCATTTGGATTAAAGAAAGCTTGCTACCTTTGTTACCTGGAAATTGTTAGAGACACTGCAAATCTGAAGTTTTTTCAGTAGCTTCTTTGTATCTCAGGCTAGACAGAGAGAGAAGATGAATGAAGAGCATAATAAACGTTTGTCAGAAACTGTTGATAAGCTCCTATCTGAATCCAATGAAAGGCTCCAGCTTCATCTCAAGGAGAGGATGGCTGCCCTGGAAGATAAGGTAACAAGTCACATTCTGGTAATGAATGTGTAATTCAGTAATGATTTGTGCCTTTTTCAATGTGTCTGTGATTTCAGCAAATAAACACAAAACCCTTATTAATAAGTAGTTGCTGCTAAGGCTATTCTTTAGTGTGGATTTTGAAAATATGTTCTTAAAAATAATTTCTGAGGCTGTCCCTGGGCACTGCACTGTGGTGTTGAGAAGGCAGCTTTTAAGAAGCTTTATCCTTTTTTACTTGACTGTCGCAGATTGCATAAATAGGCTCATCCAGTGTAATACAGGAAGCCTAAAGCATTGGAACTTTGACCTTTCCAGTTCAGTTTCCTTTGTTTCCCACTGCTTTTGGCTGTACCAGTTCCTCTGAGTCATTGTGGGATTCCTGCAATTTGCTTTTCTTCTCAGGTAGTTAATTTTGAGACTCATTTATATGAGTGTAAATGGGGTGTTCCTGCACTGTCAGTGCACATCTTGGAGCTTTTCCCTGCCCTCAATTAATCTCTTCTGACACACTTATTACTCCTTCCCTTCTGCTTTTGGATCTAGGTCCTTATGGATTATTCTTCCATGCAGAGCTTGAAGTTAGATCCCTTATTCCGCATCCAGCAAAGCAATAGCTTCTAAAGTAGCGCTTTGCTTGATTCTGACTTGGAATTGTTTGGTCGTGGATTTAAATATATTTGGTTTCTTTTACTAGAGGGTGAAATGACCATCTGGGGAAATGTTTGAGGAAAAGCCGAGTATCCTTGGTTTAAAAGTCATGGCAGTAAAATGCTTTGGAATGCAAATGGTGTTTCCAGACTCTTACTGAATGTTTGCTTCCTCTTGCATTCATGCATAATGCTTGAATAATAGGTGATGTCTGAGGGTTGACTCTGACTCTCCCTCCCTGACCATAACTACATTTGCAAATAATGAGGAAAATATACTCGTCCTTTACTGTAGTTAAAAGCTTCTAGAAAAGTGTTCTTGTTGACACTTCCAGCTCATCCTTTCATTCTAAGTTGGGAAGAAATGTGCAGGTAACATTTCAAGACTTTGTTCTGATCATGTCATCTTTCTTGAATTACTTTGAATTAGTCTATAATTATTCCCTATTTTTACTAGTTAGACTGTCACATGGAACTTTAAAAGGCTGCTATTGCCATTAAAGATTTTTGGAACCAGTACTATTACTAAATCCGTTAGAGGGCTGTATACCTGGAAGGATAAACCTTCAACTGGAATCAAAATGAAATTATGGAAGCAATCAAGGATCTGTGATTTAAGATGTATTTGTTTAGTGTTTATTGAATTTTTTTATACTCATCATGGTTATGGTTTAAAAGTGTAAAGATTGAGTGACTTAATTTGTGATGCCTTTGATTTCAGAATTCGCTTCTTCGAGAAATTGAAAGCGCAAAGAAACAAATAGAAGAACTTCAGCATGAAAAGGTAAATTCTGCATTTCTGAAATACTATCTTGGAACTTAATTGTTGCCTTACTACATAGCAGGATCAGATTTTAATTCCCCATGAAACTTAACATTTCCTGCTCTCTTTAAGAGAAAGGAGCTGTTACTGCTTATTTTATGGTATTGTGTGCCACAGTTTTGGGAGGATTTTATAAGCAATACATAACCTTTTAGTCCAAGACTTAACACACTTCTGAATATGTGAATATACCTGGATATGTTGGCAATTGGCCAAAGTTTGGAGACATGTGGAGTTTTTATACTATTGTACCTATTAACTTGAACAGCAAAACCAAATAAGAAATACTTTTAGTATTGGGCATTTTTCCATAAGGTTTTCTCAAAGCATTGAATATATGCTTCTGCAACTGCTAACTTTTTTTTTTTAAGTTTTAAGAACTTGGGAGGAGAGGGAGAAATATTTATTAGACTTTGCTACTCCTTTGCAGTAGCAGCTGCTTGGTGTTCTGCTTGTCCTGGAGATGACAAGGTCCCTCCTTACAGATGTTCATTATCAACCACTTTTTATTTTATTTAGGCTTTTGTTGTTTTCTCATTCACTGTATTTTTTGGCTGTTAAATTCGGAGTTTCTAGAGCATGTAAAAATGTCCAAGTCAGAAGTGAATGCTTTTAGATCCTTTTGTGCAGAGAGCTTGAGCAAATCTTGTTTCTTGTCATCACTTAATTGTAATAAACTTAGTAGCATGTGAACTAATAGCTGTTTTTAAAACACATTCTAGAGTGAGGGTAGAGAGGCAACAGAATTATTCTGGGATGCCCTTTCGTGACAGTACTGTATTGTGTGTAGCAAAAACAGTGTATAAATAGTTGAAGGGTATATCTTAAAATTTGTTATTTCCAAGAGAAATTTTTCAGACAAATTAGATAAAAAAACTAAACGTTAGTTTATAAATTTGTATTTGACACTAGTTTTTTAAAAAAGTGTATTATATGTTTTTTCTATTTATCTTTCCAGGATCAACTTGTATTAAATGTGGATGCATTAAGGGCTGAAAACGACCAAGTGAGGCTCAGAGGCACATCACTTCATCATAGGTACCAGCAGTAGTTTGGTTTTTTCCTATTTTCTTTAAGGTCCCTGTGCTGAATAATTTTGTATATTATAAATGAAAATATTTTAGTCGTAGCTATAAAATTCATTTTTATAGAGCATATAAAGCAATTTTTATACTGCTTAAAAACAGCTGGCATTGGTGGGACAAGACAAATCCTTTGGTTGACTTTTTTTTATTTCTCCCTTTTTTATTTCTCCCTTTGTAAGGATGAAATATGTGTTTTGTGTTGCAGCAGACCGGATTTCCGATTCCCTGTGCCACCCTCCTCAGCAGGAGACGCTCACCCAGACTCCTACAGCACCTCCTCTGTGCTGAGGCGGCCCCAGAAGGGGCGTCTGGCTGCTCTTAGGGATGAGCCTTCAAAGGTAAGGAGGGAAAATACAAATAACACTGTGACAGCAAAATAGATTTGTTCAGTGCATGAGGCTAATCAGGTGCAAGGAGGTTTTAGAACTGAAGGACCTGGCAATAAACTTCTGGATTTTATAAATTGGTGTTACCAACCCATGAACAGCTGCTGATCCTTTTAATTGTTAGCAAATAGTTGCAAGATTATGGTTTGGAACTCAAATTTTGCTTTGTTGAGGTTTGTTTTTTGGTTTTGGGTTTTTTTTGGTTGGTTGCTTTTTGTTTGTTTTGTTTTTTAACTATTAATTTATTTTTATTATTTAAAAAAAAGCCTGTAAAGTACAATTTGACACAGTCCTACTTTTGTGTCTGTGCTCAAATCTAACACGTTACTGTTCTGCAAGCAATTTCCATTTCCTTTCAGGACACATGAGTGCTCATTACATAAAACTGATTCCATAGGTCTCATGGAATTGATAGCAAAATTCTACTGGAATTAAAAGCATGTATAGTCAAAATATGTAGTGTTATAATTGATTCAATGAGCCTGTTCTGCATCTTGCAGTTAAATGAAATTTAAAGTGCATTACAGATTTTTTTTTTACATTTCTCTAAACACTGCTGTCTTGATGGATGCATTCAGCATGTAAGTGGGCTTACATAAATTATTTTGGACATCTTGATAAGCAGTAGAGATGTCATGTTTTTCCCATTTGAGCTTGGATTTATTGCTTTAATGGATTCTTGTAGGTTCAGACCCTGAATGAGCAGGACTGGGAGCGGGCCCAGCAAGCCAGTGTGTTGGCAAACGTGGCACAAGCGTTTGAGAGTGATGTGGATGTGTCGGATATGGAGGACGACAGGGAAACCATTTTCAGCTCAGTTGATCTTCTGTCACCAAGCGGTCAGGCTGATGCTCAGACTTTGGCCATAATGCTGCAGGAACAGTTGGATGCAATCAACAAAGAGATCAGGTACAGCCTGTCTACTGTGGAGCTTTCGATAAAAATATGTTGGAAAATGGTAATTTTCCCATGTTTTTCTGCTAAGTGCTGCTTCTTTCAATGGCGTATTTTGTTTGCATGGTCCTTCTTAGAACTTCAAGTTCCTATGAGTCTCTTTTTCCCTCAGACTGATCCAGGAGGAGAAGGAGAACACGGAGCAGCGTGCGGAGGAGATTGAGAGCCGTGTGGGCAGTGGCAGCCTGGAGACGCACGGGCACGGCCGCTTCCGTTCTCTGGGCTCCATTCCCCCCACGTATGGCGGGGCCCTGGCTGGCTCCTCCCCGCCTGGCAGCGGCCGCTCCACTCCCCGACGCATCCCACACAGCCCAGCCAGGGAAGTGGACAGGCTGGGCATCATGACACTGGTGGGTATCCACTGCCTGCAGTTTCTTTAGAAGAGTGTTCCTTTTCTCTAGGAAATGGCTTGTTTGGTTGCCCCTTCCTGTCCTGCTTACTCAGCTGTATTTTTCCTTTCTCTAGGTTTTTCTACTGCTTCCTTTCAACTTCTATAAAAAGTGTAAGATTAGGAAAAAACGTTCTCAGAGCTCAAGTCTATTATTTGGTCAACATCTCGTGCCTAAGTATTTATTCTTTCTGTTGTTATGGTCTTTCTTCAGACTCCTCTTTTTAGAAGAAATAATGTTTTCTTTTCAACCACTTTCTCCTTCTGCTTTAAACTTTATTTTTAGCAGTCCACTATTCCACTAAAAACTCAGCTAAAAAGTGAGTCTTTATTAATCTTGAAGATTGGGATGATATTACTGCCCTTTGAATATTAATGATTGCTAGTGTCCTCTTTTAGGCTACTAAAGCCTGATAGGTAAAAGAAATATCTGTTAGACCTTGTCAGTGATACAGTAGTTTAGTCTTAGGAGTTCAGTGAGTAGAGAAAGATGTTTTCCTTCTTTTGACATTCCTGTTATTGCTGAGGAAGATTAATCCTTCTAGGCACTGTTTTATGCATGTAAACACATCTGTAAAATTAAGATACAAATTTTCCCCTTTCTTGTTTTTACATAAATGTTAAATAAAATGAACAGTTTAAAACCAAGTATTTCAGCTAAGTAATATTGCTGGCTTTTTAAAATTAATATATACATACACCAGAAAGTCTATGTTTTTCATAAAAGGGAATAATTTTGCCTTCTTTGAATGAAAATAAAAATAACTGTACTAGCTCTAGCTATATATCTAGGGTCAAAAAGTCATCTTCTAAAAAAAACTATCAAAATTCAGATTGTGGAGTGCTCTATATTCTAACATAGTAATTACTTTTGCAATAATTAGTTAAGCTAAACACTTTGCATGCAGAAAACCATATACAAATGTAAGTAGCTCTTTTCCCCAAAACTAGATCAGGAAGATGTGTCTTGTCTGAAATCTAATGCAATTGAAGAAAAGTGAAATGTAATTCAGTTCACTTTAGATCCTAATTGTGCATCGAAGTCACTTGATCTGGTGTTGTTGTATTTGATGGGTTTTGTACCTGGCAACTGATTTATGAAAGTCTGAAATCTAGAAACTTCAGGAAGAGCTGTCATGAAATATTAGACTGAGTTCTGCTGTGTCTTCCAATGTTTTAATAGAGAGTTGCATTAGTTTTTGATCATGTAGGCAAAACAGATTAATGCCAGTGGTAATGCTGCTCAGTCAGTTGAAAGCCCCTCATAATTAAAAAGCATCAACATGATAAATGATGAAGCCTACAGCTCTCTTGAGCAGTCCGTGTGACCAGTTCATTTCATGTGGTGAACATTTTCATTTTTATGCTCATCAGATTTTATGAATGAAAGATCCAGTAATGGTAAAATGAGTCTGCAGTGCTTTGTCAAGAACTTGAGGAGGAACTAGGTCATAATTCAGTGAAGTTATGATTCATTAATGTAGTACTCTACAGTCAGATTGAACAAAACTTTCCATATTAATGCTGCAAAATTTACATAATGCTGCAAAGTGTTCTAAATCAAAAACTACTAAAAGCTGTGGGAGGGAAACATCTCTCCCCCCGTCCCACTTCAAAGGGGACAAACTTTATTTTTGGTTGCAGCCATTTTAAATAATGAGAGCTATTAAACAAATTATCTAAATTTAACTTTTGTCAGCATCAGTCTGAATAAGCTGTTTGGGTAACTCTTGCTCTGTGCACTGACAGAGATGAGCATTTCCTGGGGAGTGAGAATGGAGAATAAAATAAAAGTGGTGGTGAATTCCTGCTCAAACATTCCAGCACTTGAAAGCTGTAAAAAGAACAGAATCCTGTTACTGTACAGAAATGGGCTATTGTTGGCACTCTTTGACATTACTTAATTCTTGGCTGCTTTTTGTGCAGTGTAGGAAACAGCTGCAGGAATCCCTGGGTTGTGAGGAGAGACAAGTGCAGATGACCATTAAGGTTGCTGTGGCTGACCTAGAGGTTCAAGGCAGGTCTTCACCTTTTCAAAGCAACAACTTGCACCCCCCATGCACTTTACTGGGTTTTTTTCCTGCACATATTTTGTGCTATTTTGCTGATGGTCCCAATACACTCCAACATCTCTGGTACTTTGGTAGATAACTTACTCTAAGTGTTTATTTTTTGCTTCCTTTTCCTTAATTCAGGGATACATTTAATCTGTGATTTAAGGAGTACTTCATACCCAGTATCTCTCTGTGCTGTTGTAATTGTTGCTTATATTTTCCCTAACATGTTTTGTCTGTACTAGTTGGCTCAGTCTGTGCTACAGTTTACAATAAATACAGCTTTTCCAAATTTCTTTTCTTTGCATGCATCTGTCAGCCTAGTGATTTAAGGAAACATCGTAGAAAGGTAAAAATTTTTAGTTTGTTTTGTGGTGTGCCCCTTTATCTCTCTCCCTGTCCCCAAACTCATTAGTGAATAACAGGAACATAAAGCATTTGCAGGGTAGCTCTATAATAAAACAAGATTATGGTTTGTCATTGTAGCCTAAATGTGGGTTTATTTTATGGGGTTTTTTGTTTGTTTGCCTGTTTTTGCTGGTGGAGAGGACTGTTGTGTTGCTTTCTGTTGCAACCACTGCTTTGCAGTCTTCATGTATCAGTGCTTAATTTTAAAAGCTGTACACTGTTATTCAAACTTTTGTAGCCACAGGTGTGTAGAAACTGACTTCACAGAGTCAATGGTCTTGCTAATAATTCTTTCCACAGGTCTCTAGTTTTTCTGTCTTTGCACTTCCTTTAATTGGGGACAGTATATATTTATTTTATGGTGCTGAAGGCGTTCCTTTAGTTCTTGTATATAGTCCAATAAATGAATAAAAGATAAGTGCTACTTTCTTGTTTTAGTAGCTAAGACTGCTATTAATAATTTGTCACTGAAGGTAACAGGAAATTTGGAAAGAAATGAAGCAAAAAATAGGCAACTGCAGAATGGGGCAAGAGGAATCCTTTAACACCAAAATAAGATTCTTCCTTTCACTGTTTTGTGTAGTTGGTATTGCCTTCACGTTTTGGCATTGCCCCTGAAGTTTTCCTTCCTTTTCCATCAGTCTTCAGCTTCCAGAGAAGAGGTACGAGATGACAAAACCACCATCAAATGTGAGACATCACCACCTTCATCACCTCGGTCTTTGCGTCTGGACAGAGTCCAGAAAGGAGCTCTGCACACAGTGAGCCATGAAGATATCAGGGACATTAGGAAGTAAGTAGCTGGGAATCATTCAGACCTGCCAGGAATTTAGTGTTCCACAGCATCAGAATAAAACCCCAAACTGCAGAGCTGTTCAGCCTGTAGGATTTTAGTCTGAGTGTTAAAGTTTTTCTCAAAAGTCAGGAATGTGAACACATAAATAGGTGACTGTGTTACATAAACATTAGGAATGTAGATTTTGCTGATGCTTAGAAATGGCTTCATGGGAATTCTTTTGGTACTCAAAGTCTGCATTAAGTTTGCTTCATGCTTGGGATATGAAAAATGTAACTCTTTTTAAGTTGTAATTTAGCTATAAATTGAGAAATAACTTGTAAAATGGCCATCACTTTGATTGACAGATAATTTTTTCAAAATACCTAAGTATCTGAGATAGATTCCACTCAAGTATTTCAAACGTTGTCTGCCCCTTTCAGTCAGGAACTTGTGGCTTCAACATTTCTTTTCATAACTCATAAAAGCTGAAATTAAGTGTTGTTAGTGAGTTACTGAACATGGATTAAGTTGCACAGAACCCTGAACTTCTCTGGTGCATTTGTTGTACATGGGCTCCTTTTTGACTCTCTTTTTTGGTACAGTTCAACAGGTTCACAAGATGGGCAAACAAGTAATCCTAGTAGCAGTAACAGTAGCCAAGATTCTCTTCATAAAGCCCCCAAAAAGAAGGGGATCAAATCCTCCATTGGCCGCCTGTTTGGCAAGAAGGAAAAGGGACGACCTGGACAAGGAAGCAAGGAAGCTGTAGGACAAGGTTGGTTTGCTTTTTCTTACACAGTGAGGGAGATGGCCTTGGGGGTTTGGTTTTGCACATTCCTGACCAGTAATATCACAAAGGATAAAATGGAGAGTGACTTGAGTTTGGGGTTTTTTGTAGGCGGCATGGGAGAAGCAGATGGTTCCTCTCAGGATGCATTAGGTCTCAGCAAACTTGGAAGTCAGGCAGAGAAAAACAGGAAAATGCAGAAAAAGTAAGTTATCAAATATTTTTAATCCTGTGTTATTCACATATTGCTTTGTTTAAAAATGCTGTGGTTTTATTTTTTTTTTGTTTGGTTTTGAAGTATTTTTGCCTAATACGGTGTTATGGCTAAGCCTCTGTAAATTATTTTTTACTATTTTTCCAGAACATTAATAGCAGCATAGGTCATGGCAAGTTTGAAAGGAATTTAAGCAGGAAACTTACAATTGGTCTGTTGTAATAAAAAATTTGGTGATAGAAGTGGACTCTTACCAAACTTTCCTTAAATTTATTATATTTCATACCTGCTTTGGGAGGTGTTAAATATTATAAATTAAAAATACCTTTAATTTAAATAGAAGATTTCCCAAAGTTGCCCTTGGCTGTTCTTTGCTCCAGAGCAGTGTAGGAATTGACAGAAGGGAAGCATGAGATAACTGTGTGCAGACCTCCCTGTGTATGAATTTGATGCTTCATTTCTCTGTCCCTTTGTGTTGCAGCTGCTGGCAGCTTCTCTTCACTAAGTTTTTCACTTTTGTTTAAGATTGTCTGCAGAAATCTTTTTCCTTGCACTATATAGCCCTGGTTTCTTCAATTTTTTTTTTAAATCAATTGTGACTATTCCTTTTTTTATGGCATCTTGTATGGAGTTACCTTTTCCTAGTCATGAGAATTTTTTTACACTGTCCCAGAAAATCTTTAGTTTACTGCTCACCTTTGGAGTGTCTGTATGCTTTGTTGTTTCCAGACTTTGAACAGATGAAGCAAAGACTAGTCAAAGGTGAAAAACAGATATTGCTACTGGTAGAAATCCTGACTTGATGCTTATGTGGTAATACAGGAAACACTCATAAAAGTAGTATCAGGCATTCCTTGCATTTTTTCCCCCAGTGCTGAGCCATAAACTTCTGATGCCTCTGTTCTGCTCAGCTGTTAAAAAATGGAGGAAGAGCATCCTTGCCTTTGGAAGACAGACAGTAAATGTTGAAAAGAAAGGGTTCTAATTTTCCCTTTGAGAGGGATTTCTTGCAGTACCTAAGTTCTGTTAACTAATAAGAATAATGCTTGTTGGCTGCTAATGAAAACCAGCAGTGTGTTGGTTTGAAAAGTCAGAATGGAATGTGGGTTTGTTTGGATAACAGAAGGCTCAGCTGTTTTTCTTCAGACTACTGCTCTGAAGGCAATCATATATTATTATGATCTGGTATTTTCCCTCTTCTACATCACTTTAAAGTCATACCGTGTTTTTGTTGAATGAATAGTTTTAGTCTGGTCATATCTTAAGAGTGGTAAGGTCTGTTCTTTGAGCAATATAGGTATTTCTCAATACCAGCCACAAGTTTCATTCTCAAGTGAAACAATCCATACTGTCTTGCTTTACAAAATGCAAGAAGTGCAGTTGCAGGTAAACCATGGCTTTTCTCATAAACATTCTGTTTTTCAAAAATGTACTGGTATTACTTAAAGTATAATTTATGGCTGCACATTGCAGATGGCTTAAAAGGCAACTGTTTTTTTAAACAAAGGAAAACTTTGAGTCTGGAATTGCCTTCCCTAGCTCTTTTAAAGCCCCTCTCCATCTCTTCCACAGCCCCTTTAGGTACTGAAAGGGGCTCTAGGGTCTCCCTGGAGTCTTCTGTTCTCTACCACTCAGTGAAATTAATACAATCTAGATCTATAATTTAAAAAATCCAGGTAAGATGCTTTCATGCAACTGTTCAGAATCCTGAGGGGTGGTCTGAACATGGGAAGCAATATTATCACAAGGAGTCAAAGATCCCTTGCTGCCTTTTTGAGATGCTCCTTATCAAAAAGAAAGGTGGTAAAGTTGCTCTGAATGCTTTTCAGTCTGATATTGGAGGAGGGGTGGGTTGAACCAAATTCTGACTGACTGCTTACAAAACCTTCTATTCAGCAAAAAGAATTCCAGCTACCTGAATGCTTGGAACAATGACAGCTCATTCTATTTATAGCTGTCTTTAATCCCTGTTTGCTAGTTTATCTTTATGATTTCTGCTTGCATGTGCACAAACAGGCTGAGGGCAGGGTTCAGTGTCTGCTAGCAAAAACCTATTTATAGTTACAGAATTAAATTACAGTACACATTATTTGGTTTTTATATGCCTTTGAGTTCAGTTTAATCCTAGTTTTATGTTTGTCTTTCATTATTTTATTTTCCTTTTGTTTACCGTTTGATGTGGTAGTGCAAAATCAGGGTAAGTTTGTATTTATTTTTATTAGTATTGTTGTGCAAGTATGATAAAACCAGTTTGGATTTTTTAGCAATATATTAAAACATCTATCCTTTCTTCAAAAAAGTCTGATCATGATAGGAAATGCTAGATTCAAAAGAATATATTATAAAAATGTGTTACTGAAATAAATCCAGTGTCACCTAGTTCAGTGTGAAAGCTAGTTCAGTGTCTTGTCTTAATTTGCATGGTATGAGCTTTTAGAGTGGAAATATTAAACCCTCTTAAATTAGTTTTGTAATTTGGGATTTGAAAGTTGTTTAGCAGTAGCAGATATTTGTGTTTCCAAGTAGATCTATTTCTGTAAAAGTGTTGTTTGGTGTTTACTAAGCCTAAGTCATTTATAGTTCTGTGTTCCCCTCCTGTGTGAGCTGTGGTAGTGACAGTGTTTGCTGCAACTGTTTGTGCTTTTCTTTGTACAGCACAACCAATTTAATACTGTATTCATCAAAAAGGAAGGCACCCCTAAATTTAAGATAACTCACACACAAAACACTTACTACATCCCCAAACTCAAGTCTAGAATAAGGATATTAACTTTCCCTTGATGCTCTGCTTATTTGCAGCTCATGTTTTACAAAGTTGCTTCTCAGTTTTTACACCCTGCAGCTCTGTCACTTTCATTGGTATCACTTTTTTCCCCACACTGCAGTGTTTACTGTGTTCTGAACTTCTTCCAAATCAGTCCTCTTCAGTTCCATCCAAGAAATCTGGGATACAGCATTCCCCTCTGGCTATTAGCTCTACATATATCCATTCCCATGCTGTCTTCATCCAGTGACAAAGTGAGGTTGCCCCGGGCTGCTTTATTTTCCTTGTGGGATGAGCGTGTGCTCTCCTGCCAAGAGCCCTTCTGAAGGAGATCCTTCACACAGTCTCTAGAGGCATCTCTAGAGTTGCCTCTGCTGCATCAGGCACCACCTGCAGCTTTGACATCATTTCTCACTCCCTGTAACCACAGCTTTTGTCCTCCCCAGCTCCTGTGAGATGCCTCTGGAAGGTGTCTAACAACAAGCCTTCCCTCCTTGCAGCAGCATGTTTGAGCTCCTGTTCCAAGAGAAGCTCAGCCATGTTTTTTACTAAGCCTCCAGACCTCTATGCCTTGGTTTTGTCACCTAGGACCTATTTGTCACCTATTCCAGTAGCCAGCTGTTCCTTTGGCATTCTTTTATCCTTCACAGGGCCAGGTTTGTACTGTCTGTTAGCACCACTGACGCCGCTGCATTTTTTTTTCCTCACAAAGATATGGGGCTGGATTTTGCACCCATTTCCTAACTGGTATAATGGTTGGGCTGTGAGACTCAGTTGGCCTGGCAGTTGTGATCTTTCAGGGATCTGATCACATTTTACTGGAACACAGCAAGTGTCTTGGTGGAGTTTGAAGGGAATAGTGGGAAAAGGGAAGTTCTCTGCTATAGGAAAAAAACATCAATGCATCGTTTGCAGATGAAACAGCAGCTGCTTCTGAATTCTTCCTGTGAGATGTTTTATGCTTGGGCTACATCTTGAGCTTTGGGGTTAAGGATTTCCTGTGCAAGCAAGTTTTTTTCTCTTACTGCATTTGAACAAATTCTGCAATTAATTTTCCACTTCATGGTTGCTTTCCTCTTTGGATCCATTGAATAATTTCTGCATAAAGTTACCTCATAAACATTTAGTTTGTTTGTTTCTATTTTTAATGTGTTTTCCTCCATCACACAATTATTTACTGCGTACAATACCACCACGAGTTTTAAGTTGGCATCATAACCCCTCCTTACATTTTTGATGTATTCCTTGTATTCTACTCCAAAGGATTCACTGTTTCATAGTTACCATGAAACATATAATACATATTTAGACATATAAAACAACCAGAAATGACACTGCTACTCTCTGAACTCCATGCAATACAGCCACCAAAAAGGACATACACACCAATTTGGAAGCTGAAGTACTTAGAAATAACTTTGTGTTCCTTTCTGGCAAATACAGTATTAAGCCCTTTATTCTGTTCTTACTAAACAGTGTTTCATATGATCTTATTAATTTATTTTTCTAATTTTTAAATCTTTAATTAACAAAGAGAAGCAGAACTAAGTATGTTCAGAGCTAATTAATTGTGGAATGAATGTCATATGTTCTACAGTAGCAGGGAAATAGCTGATCCTTTATTCCCAATTTAGAAATATATGTATCTTTTTGAAGTGTACAAATATGTCGGAGCTTTTACAGCCTTCTTTAGTAGTGAAATTTAGCAATTGAGCTGCTGACTGCTGACACTGTTCCACTTAATGGATGGATCCCCAAATGGTACCTAGAATGATTATTTGTAACCAGTTCTCTGGCAGTGCCTTACTTCCTCTCCTTTTCCCATTCCTGCAAAGCACATTTAATTAGGACAAATTACTGGGAGGTTCTTACAGAGCAATAGGAATTTATTGGCGTTCAGGTGCAGAAGTGCTACCTATTGATAAAGCAGTTGCTAGTATATTTATTGCTTCATTGATTGTTTTTTAATATTTAGTAACCTACCAATATAACATAAAGATCTCAGATATGTCTAAAAGAGCTGAATGCTGCATTTCCATTTTGTAGGAGTAGCAAAAAAGCTCCTTGTCAGTCAGTAATCACAGTTGAAGATGCCTTGTGTATTTTAATACCTATAACTTCTAAAAATGTTAACATCTTAGGCCTATCCAGTGAGACAGTTCAAAAGGCAAAGAGATTTTATTTTATTTAAATAGTGAGAAAACGGTAAATACATAATGTAGGCTCTTGACTCTGTATTATTGCTGCAAAGCTTAATTCTACACTTGCAGGCATGAATAAAGAACAGTAAAAGCAGTCTAATTAGTTGAAGTTGTTTTTTCAGATTTTCAAAGGAGAGTGAGTGGAGATTTAACCATATACAGCTGCCTTTCAAAGGAAGTGTAAAAATGCTTTTTTTTATACTTTCTCCATGTTTTCAGCCAGGCATATCCAAGCTGCATTGCATACTTATACCCACAGTGCTAGTTTTTGTCCTTTGGTTTATCAAACATTTTTGGCAGCTATTTATAGGGAACTTGTGAGTGTCCATTGTCTCTGGGAGCTGAACTGTCAATATTAAACTTCAGGCACTTCTGTTTCAGAACAACGAAGGAAATAGTGTCATCAGGGAAGATAAAACTGAGTTTCAGTACACAGCCTGTCAGGATAGAATTGCCAAACACAACTCTGGTTGTGTGAAGCTGTGCCTGATGTTCTGACAGGCTGAAGTTCACTACTGAAATGGTTGCTGGCCCAGTGTCCAGCCCTGACAGCCTGATGGACAGACGTGTCTGATGCGCTCATGTGTTGCCACAGGTTTCAAATCTGCACATGCCGAGGGGAAATGACTGCTTTGGTTCACCTTTGCTGGGCAGAAAACTGAGCAGTTGACAATCTGATGGCCAAATACGGCTGACATCTCCACTTGGGATTGGGAGTGTTGGGTAGAGTATCAGTAGAGGCTTCAGACACCTAGTTCTGAAAGGCAAGATCCACACCTCTGCTGCTCTCGGGTTTCCTGCCCAGTTCAGCTTTCATCCCTGTGTAGTGCCTGTACGTGTGCTGTACCTGCCTGAGGGGATGGATGAGACTGACTGGGAAAGGAGTAAGTTAATTATTGGAAAGAAGATAGTGAAGTGAGTGCAGTGCTGGAATTGTAACATCCATTATAACTAATGACTACTTCTATAATTGTAGGCACGAGTTGCTGGAGGAAGCCAGAAGACAAGGCTTACCTTTTGCACAGTGGGATGGGCCCACTGTGGTGGTGTGGCTGGAGGTGAGTGGTCCTCCCAAAATGAATAAAAAGCCCCCTTGGTGTACAGACTTGTAAAGATTGCAGGTTTGGAGGCAGGAATGTTTTCCATATCCTGTTTACTTCCTTCTCTGTGTTCCAGCTGTGGGTGGGGATGCCAGCCTGGTACGTGGCTGCCTGCCGAGCCAATGTGAAAAGCGGTGCTATCATGTCAGCCCTGTCTGACACAGAAATCCAGCGGGAAATTGGCATCAGCAATCCCCTGCACAGGCTCAAGCTCCGCCTGGCCATCCAGGAAATCATGTCCCTAACCAGCCCTTCTGCCCCTCCCACCTCAAGGACGGTAAGGAAACTCATACAGCATTAAACACTTAGAATTTCCCCACATTTAACCATAAACTTAGAACTGAACTTCTACTAAAAATTCCTGGGAAGGAACACGTTATTTAAATACAGGCTGTTCCTTCCTTCCATGGAAATTGACTAAAGGAATAACTGCAGTTTTCTTTCTCACGGAAAAGTGAAGTTTATATTAGTCTAAGTGTGTAATCCCAAGTATTTAGAGTTTGTGTTACTGGCCTCATCTTTTGGCTTCCAGAGAATTTAAAATACAGATGACATGTACAAGTGTGTATGGAAATTGTAGGATAGTTGGCAGTTCTTTTAATGCTGCTATAAAGCCATTAACTCCAAATAATTCAGACTACATGATCTAGGAGTCACCTGTATCTCTATAGTAAATTTAAACACTTAGTGGGAATTTTCACTCATGAGTCTGTCTGCCCTGCAGTCAAAAGTTATTCTCTGGGTTTATATGCTAGACTACAAATGTATTTTTTGGATTAGAGCAGAGCTGAGTGTTTACCCATTAATTAAATCCTATCAGCTGTTTCTGCTGCTCAATTTCATTAATACCTGTGAAGGAAGTTGATCCCTGTGAGTAGGTTTTTATTGCATGCCATGACTGTCGGTAGCTGTACCTGACCTAGAAACTCTTGCTTTGCCCATGCCTGCTCCTTACATGTACCAATTGCTTATCTGTTCTGCAACCTCTCCTCTTTGTTACTGCTTTCCTTTCACTGGATGGGATTGATTCCCTGTGGGCTCATATTAGACCACGGGAAATGTCTGGGTAACACATGAAGAGATGGAAAATCTTACAGCCACACAACAAACGGTTAGTTTACAGTATTCCCCTGTCTCTTAGAGTGTTTTTTCATACTTCTTGAACATTTGAATCAAGTACTTTTTTGCCTTTTTTTAAATTTTTTTTTTCTTCAAATTAACATGCTAAAATTCTGGATCATTGCTTATTCTAATAACTAACCTTGTAATCTGCATCTTGATAGCTTTTTTCCAGAAGGAAGGGAAAAAAATCAACATTGATAAGATTGTAAACAAAACTCTAATCTGTAAAATGGAGCTCTGACTTGATTGACAAATAGAGAAATGGAATTGTTGGTGCAGAAATTTCTTCTCTCCAGAAAACTTAAATCAGTAGATGGGGTTTGCAACTTCTCATACAAAAATAAGTGCTTTGTGTATAATTTTTTACATTGCATGATGCTTGCTTTTATCTAGATTTTTTTGGTATGCAGTAGATTTAGTGTCTTGCAGTGTACTATTAACTTTGACCTTACTAAACTTAACCACTAATATGTGTGTTCTTTTGCTTTCCTAACCACCTAACAGGAAGATGAGGAGGGAAGCTGGGCTCAGGTTGGAAACTTTAATATTACAGACTGTATGTAAACTGTCACAATCGTTAGAGCATGATGTTTTTCAGGTGTATCTGAAGCAGACAGAGAATCTGTTTTTCCTTTAGCCTAGCATCTTTTAGTGGTTCTGGGGGTGACCTGGGGATCGGGAGAGGGGGAAACTGCAGGTTTATCTATCTACAACGCACACTTAGGAAATACATGTGATTTAAATATTTTAATGTTTTGATGGGGGATGGCTCTCCGAGAAAGCCAGAATTCCAAGAAGAATATCTACTCTGTGCAGAAAGTCCCTGTGCAACCCAGCCACCATCTCAGGTGTGGCACAAGATATCCTGTGCCTGGATGGTTAAGTTGATTTCTATGCACTAATTCTGTAATCTCCCTTGACTGATTGTTTTGCCTTAAAGTGGCAAATCCTAATTGTATTTTCAGGCATTGATGTAGCTGAGTATTTATGCAGGGATAGAAACAAAACTTGCAATTTACCCATAGCTTTGGACAGTATGGGCTCTTCTTGCCTGGCTGCCCTCCAGCTTTAACCTGGTTTAAGTCTCATTAACCATATGTCAGCTACTCATTTGTTGATTGTCAGTGATAACAAGCCCAGAGGAGCTCTTTCACTCTATGTTCTGACAGCTTGGAAAGGTGCATTTCCCTGTGGCCTTGCTCCTTTCTGGAAGGTGCTTCCTCTAGAGGAGAAATAAAGGTTTTGACTTCTAAGAGAAAAATTTGAATTACTATGCTTTTGAAAAAAGGAGCTTCTGAGTTTTGTTGCCCAAGAAGTGATTAGATACATGGTTACAAACTTGCATCTTTATAGATTTTTTTCTCTAAAAAAAGACTGGTGATTTGCAGAACAAAATTGTAATGAGAAGTCTCTTTTAGGATAACGACTAGCATTTAGCTTGTTCTCTACGAGCAGGGTTTTATCAATTTTTGAAAAGAACTAACTGTATTTAAAAAGGCCTGCAGTTATTTTTCTGCTATCTTTTCTTTATAAACTCATATGAAAAATAAAGATTCTTCCCCAGTTTTCATGAGAGAATTTGTAACATTTTAATGAAATTCTATGGCTTTTGCTATCCAGCCACGAAGATTAGTATTTTTTAAAATTTTGTTAGCTCCTACATATTTTGTCATGTTATTTCTTGATAGAAATTGAGGCAGTTTTACTTGCTGATGTGAATATCTGAACTTGCTTTTCTCCATGGGGGTGATGTTTTTGGAAAATACACACGTAGTATACAGTGTTCTGATGTGCATATCTTTACAAGCCAAGACTCAAATAATCAATTTCTTCAAAATGGGCTGTCTAAAACAACTTTTTAAAAAATTTTTTTCATTTCAATAAGCTTGTCCCTTATTTTTTTTTCAAAACAGACATTAGCCTATGGTGACATGAACCACGAGTGGATTGGCAATGAGTGGCTGCCCAGCCTAGGGCTCCCTCAGTACCGCAGCTACTTCATGGAATGTCTGGTGGATGCTCGGATGCTGGATCATTTAACTAAAAAAGACCTGCGTGGGCAGCTGAAAATGGTAGACAGCTTTCACAGGTAAGGAAATTGTAGCTGGAGACCTCACCCACACTTAAGTGCTTCCATTATCTCTAAATATTTTTTCTGATTTTTTTCTCTGATCCAAACAGAAACAGTTTTCAGTGTGGAATTATGTGCCTCCGAAGACTGAATTATGATCGAAAAGAATTAGAAAGAAAAAGAGAAGAAAGCCAGAATGAAATTAAGGGTCAGTGCATTGTCTTCTCCTCGGTCTGATTCTGCCATGTTTTCACTGATCAGCCTCAAAAATTCATTAACAAAGAAAAGGCTTTAGAGGATGGAACCATTTATGAAATATCAAGTGTTAAATGCACAAGGCGTGTCTGGATGTAGGCCCTGAACACTGAATGATAAAACACATGATTAAATCATTTACCTGTATAACAAATGTGGTCATTTTTGAAACTCATACTGCTCTGAAGTTTAAAACTAAATGTTTTAGGAGAATGAGGACACATGTTGCTGGGGCGCTATTCTTACTTTCCTCTTTTTCCCGTTCTGACATAACTACATCTGCATGATTTTATTGTTGCTTGTGGCTGGTAACTTTTGTTAACCAGCAGTTGATGAAAAAATATCCAAGCGACTTAGGTATTTATATCTTCCAGATTCATGGTGATTATTGTACAAGACAGAAGGAATAAGAAAAAGCAGGGTGGGAATTCATTGCTTTCCAAGATTTCCCATAGAAATTTCGATCCCTGCCTAATATCGAAGTATTTTATGATATCTGAGTCTAAAAACTTACTTAGAAGGTTCTGTGCCTGATTTTCCCTTTCCTTTTAAAGCATTGATACCTTTTGGTGATTAACTTGCTAATTGTGCTGAGATCATTCCAAGGATCACAACTAACTGGCTGGCAGCAACCAAGCTAGTGGGTTGTTTTTCACCTCCTAAATGGAATGGGTGCATCTCTTGGCTCTAAAGAATTGCTTCTTGGAATATTTAAGTTATGGTGTGAAACGTCTCCCAGCAGACTTCTAATATGTTTACTTTCCACTCTACTCCAATCATCCAATTCATGACTGTGGATGATTTGGTTCAGAGAAGTGGTGTTTGTAATGAGTCTGACATTGTGGTTTTGCCTCCCTAGATGTCCTTGTGTGGAGCAATGAGAGGATGATCCACTGGGTCATGTCCATTGGCCTTAAGGAATACGCAAATAACCTGCTCGAGAGCGGAGTTCATGGTGCACTTGTGGCCTTAGATGAATCCTTTGATTACAATGCATTAGCTCTCCTGCTGCAAATCCCCACTCAAAACACACAGGTAAGCAAGGATGAGGCACTGTAGGCCTCTTAGGAAGGTTAAAAATGGAACTGTTTGTTTTTTTTCATAGTTAAGAGCATCTAGAAACTTTAGCAAAGCAAAGTTGTCATTGTCACACAAGACAAAAACTTAAAATCATGTTTTTCTAATGGTTTTCTAGTTGTTAATAACAAGTCTCATTGGTAAATCTGCTTGAGAAAAAAAATGTTTGAATGTTTTCCTCATGGCCTATTTTCACAACAGTAGTGTGAAACTCACCATTATTGTTGTTTGCTAGGCTTTACTTTGAAATAATTAACTTTGAATGAGAATCATGAACTTTCATATCACAAGTAGAGGGGAGCTGTTAAGTCTTCCTTAAATTTTAATAAGTTACTAATTAAATTGTAACTTTTCAAGTACTGACCTTTCAAGTATGAAGTATGCTTAATAATCTGATAAGAAAGCTCAAAACAATTTGGTTCCTATTAAGTTTTTAAAATCATTATACTTTAAAAATTACTAATCTTTTGGAATTAACTTCCATTTCTTTCATACCAAAAACTTCAGGCTCGTGCTGTTCTGGAGAGGGAATTCAATAATCTTCTTGCTATGGGCACTGACAGAAGACTTGATGAAGTAAGTTACCCAAGTTGTTGACCCATTTTATGGTTTTGGAAACTTTATCAGAACTGCTCAGTGAAAGAATTTAGCCTGAACCTCTTCAAGTTTTTGACATAATAGTGACAGAAACCTTCACTTGAAACTCTTGTCTCTGAGGGTTTCTAAATACTGCAGGGTTTGTGTATTTTGGTAAGATGACTTTGAATAAGAAAGTATTGGGAAGATTTGCAAGTTTGATTTTCTAGCTCGCATGGTTAATGTCTAATAGCAGCACTTTGGGCTGAATCTTCTTTGTCTAAAATTAGGACAAAAACCAGGAAAATTAGTGACCAGCATTGCAGTGAGCAGGCTGTGATAGAGAAAGGCACTTTATCCTAAAGAGCTTTGAGGAGTTTTTAAGAAATCTCATGTTAATTTTGATTGATACTGGTGCAGAAAACCACCAGGTATGTTTACACAGCAAAGTAATTTCTGTTGGGAAGCCTGTGATCTTACTGTACAAACTGCACTGAAATGAGTGTAAAACTCTCTTAAGTGTGAGGCTGTTCTGTGCACCCACAGCATAGAGGAGAGAGTGTTCCAGCAGACAAATTCAAGCTGATGTTACTTCCCCAGGAGAGCCTGGATTAACTCTGTGCTGCCTCATCTTTGGTGCTGATGGGATTTGATGTGGTAGCACATAGAGGCAAAAGTGATTAAGGCTGAAGTGACAAAACCCTTCTGTGGTTAACCAGCTCAGGAAACTAGTCTCAAAAACATTGGTGTTGGGATGAGGAAGAGGACAGAGGAAGGGGAAGCTCCTGACAGCTCTGTTCCGATGTGCATCTCTGCCAAGGTTTTAACACCCCATCAGAAAGCATTGATGATTTTCTAAAGTAAATTCCTTGGAGATTTCAAACTGCAAAAGGAGCTTTGAGAGAACAGATATTTGCTCTGTTCTAGTGGCACAGGGCAGTTTGATTATGAAGATCTCTTCAAATACTTACCTCCTAATTGTACAAGGGAATAAATATGAGGTAAAACAGCATTCAAAGGATTGAACTGTTTCTAAATTGGAAGTTGGCATATGGAACTGCCCAGTGGGTATATCTGCCCTGACACAATGCTTTCTCTGCCAAAGATGTTTCTGGAAAAGGGACTTAAACTGCATTTAGTAAGTGCAGCATTATATTTCTGAGGTAGGAATATTGCTTGAAAGATGCAGCTATATTAATGAAGGAAGGAAAATGCACTTGGGTAATTAAGTTACATTTACCCAAATGCTTAAGGAAAACCCTGCTTGGCAAATTTAATACACTTTTTATTTCCTCACAATTACCTCCTTTGGTGGTGATACACCTACTTAAATTTGTCAATAATCCTTTTGATGTCAGTTACAGTCCCACATGTTTTGCGCTGCTAATGTTGTTTGTCAATATGACAGGATGATGATAAGAGCTTTAGGAGAGCACCTTCGTGGAGAAAGAAGTTTAGACCAAAGGACATAAGAGGTTTAGCTGCTGGATCAGCAGAGACTCTTCCTGCAAATTTCAGAGTTACAACCTCAATGTCTTCACCCTCTATGCAGCCAAAGAAGATGCAGATTGATGGTATTGATTTTGTATAGTTTTAAGCATGATGTGATTTTTTTTTTTTTTGCCTGAGATTCCAGAGGAATTAAGTCCAAATGACCTTTTTACTGCATAAAAACATCTGCTTTGTGCATGGTTGTATTTATAACACTGTGTTTAACCATACGGTGCTTTGTCATTTCAGGAAGCTGTACTAGAGGTAGAGTTTCTTACATCATAGGAGTAACAAAATGAGAGTCATAGCTAGAAATAAATGAAATTTATGAAAGTAAAATGACAGCTTAGTAGGAGTCTTTTAATCACATGATGCATAATTTCTGATTAGCAACAATTAGAACAATATGAGCCCCACTTCTGAAATGCAATAAAATGCATTCAAAAACGATGTGAGTAAATCCCCTCAGATAATTTTTAGATGAGTAAAATCTCAGTAGCAGGTGCATCATCACCCCTGCCGTGGTCACTTCAGTATTGACCATACTTGAAATCACTGTTTCATTAATTGCTGTGTTCTTAATGATTTTTGCATATATGTGTACACACACAGATAGGAATTAAGAAATCCCAAATCAACAAAGGCCAGCCCCAAAAATCCCATCTAGAATTAGAAATTAATCACCTGTCACATGAGAGATCTTGTCTGTTTAAAAACCGTAACTGTAGCAACATAAGAATAAACTTTGACTTGAATTTAGTTTATAAAAGAGATGTAGAAACAAATATGTAATGTTTTTTTATTGGAACAGACAGGGTGAGAACACAATCTGTTGGAGTTGCCTCAGGTTCTGAAAACTCTTATTTGTTCATAAAGCTCAAGAAACCAATTTTTGCATCTGATGCTACTCCCAGTAAGCTCTCCTAAATTTCAGATACTGTCACTAGGACAAAATATTTACCAGAATTCATGTGGAAAATTCTGTAAATGAAAGTAAGTTAAGTCTTTACCATGTAAAACCACTTTTCTTTTTGAAATATTAGATATCTACAAATTACATAGAGTAGTAAATAACTTACAAAATCACCTTTGCCAATTTCTGTGTGCTAGTTGGCAAGCAGATTTATTTTAGAATTCTTTTTGATAGCCCCCAGAACAAGAAGTGGTTAATATACAAACTGTAAAATAAATTCTGCTTTTCTAACTTGTAGCCTTAGACTTGGGTGAGTACCAAAGCTGTAATCACCATTGCTGTGGAAGATTTTGTTTTTGTTTTAAAAACTAACATGCATGCTGTGTTCTGCATGTCTTCCCATGCTTCTTGGAATAGGCAGTGTATCAGGAACACAAAGATTGGATTCTGCTACAGTAAGGACCTACTCCTGTTAAAGCCTTCTCCTGGTGAGTAAAGCTGATAGGAATGGCACTGAAGCAGCTATTTATGAAATAAAACAGCAGGGATTTTCCTGCAGTGGTTTTACACACTTAGAAAACAGTCCAGGTTTTCAGGGTAGGTTGTTATATTGGAAATCCCAAGTTTATTTCCTACAAGGAATACTAGGTTTTGTCAGTACTGTGTTCCTGTGAGGTTTTTTAAACAGCCTCAAATAGGACCTGTGCTAAATAGTTCTGTAGAAAGTGTTGAAATCAAAGGTTGGATGAAGCACAACTGTGGAAGTGGGGAGGTGGGGGGAAAGAGAATAAATTAGGGATGGAAAGAAAATAATCCAGTGCATGACACTGCAGCTCAGATTGTTGATCTCTTAAAGTCTTTGCTTGGTCAGAGTTGTCCCACTAAAACATGCTTCAGTATTGAATTGTTACAAGGATAATTGCAGTTTCCCAGTTCCTGGACACTCCATGCCACTGTGATTGCTTAGGCTGGCTGGTTGGATTTAGCTCCTTGCAGCCTTAATTTGGGGAGCTGGGAGCAGTGCTGCTTGTAAAAGGCAACTTGATGTGTTGTAACACAAAATCCACGTATTCTGGCTTATGAAAGATCTGTAGTCCAGTGTTTCTCCAGGATCTGGAATGTTTCTGCAGCAGCCTTTGCTGTATTTTCTCATGCCACAGTACTCCTCTCATTTTGCAAGCAAATCTGAAAATGAATTTTTTTTTTTTTTACTACAGTGAATTTTAAAAAATCAATTCAGTGGATCTTACCCCTCACTGATATCTTCCATGGACTGTAAATTGTCTGTCTTCTCTGCTTGCAGCTTCTTTCTTCTTACTGGTAGCATCCCTTCCAGCTCATGTATTTGCTACTTCAAATTCAGAACCTTTTTGCATGTACAAGTTGAGTTCTAAAGAGTCTTTATGTATGAAATGTTGAGAGAGGAAACTCTTGCATGTAGCAGCTCAGACCATATGAGTGTGTCAGTTCATAACCTCAGGGACTTTCTTAAATTATTTTTAGTTGCAAGAAACTGAAGTTCTAAGTCTCCTCTACCCCACATTCTGCTCCCTGGTTCAGGATTTTCTGTAGTCAGATGACATGGGTTGGAAGTCCTCGAGGCAGAAGCATTTGCCCTCATTGCTTTATTTGCATTGCAGCTGGAGATTGCAGGAGGCAGTAAAATGATATCCAGTGTGACATGGCAGTAATTCAGTGCATCACTGCTGCACTGGTTGTGACAATCTTGAAATGAAATGGTGGTTAAAACCTGCTAATGGAATCTTCTGTGTTTTTTTTCTTTTTGTGTGTTGTTTTTGTTTGTTGTTTTTGCAGTTTACCCACACTATTTCTACCGATGATATGCAGCATTTTGAACATTTGGAACCTTTAACCTGTTAATACTTGTTAAATGGACACTTTGAGATATTTTATTACAGAGTTTTTAATTAGCAAATAAATTCATGAGTACTATAGAGAAAATATTTTAGAATCTAAATGTTTCTTATATTTATGCGACTTCTCATTTATATAGTTAGTTACTTTTTCTGTTTCTATTCAGTCTACAAATCAAATCATTGCTGATTTTTAATTCTAATTTTAGTCTTTCCAACTGAATGTACTGTAATGCTTGTATGTATATGTCCCTATGAGCAATATAGGGGTTTTGTAAATTATGCAGTTACTGTAATTATCATTGTTTTTTAATAATGAAACTGAAGGTGAAAAGGATTTTAATACCTGTGTAAAAGTATCATGACACCAAGCAGTAGATATTTTGTCTTTTGGAGCTCTTAGTTTAGATCTGAAAACAAGTCCAGCTTTTTTTCAGGTGAGCCTTTGTTGACGTAGGAGGGACAGTACAGGAGTGTTGTTCTTCTCAGAGCTGTACCTTTCTGCACAGAGGATGCGTCAAGTAGTGGCAATTTGTCTTTATTTAAAGTAGAACTGGTTTGAAAAGCTGGGAGGACCTCTTAACCCTGCGGGACACGATGTAGGAATGATTGCCTCAGTCCTAACACCCTCTGCTGTGTTTGTGTAGCGACTCTGCAGTGACTGAAAACAAGCCATAAACCGAGGACTTTTTATTTTTGCTTTTCCTTCCCTAAGGAAGATGGACTTCATAACGATTCCTGGTCATGAGCCACAGGCCACAGAGAGGTTATTTTTTTTTGTCCTTGACCTTTTTGCTTGAAAACACTTGGTGTAAAGATGCTGGTGGAACCAGTTTTAATGGACCAATCATAAAGCACTGCAGCCTCCTCTCAAATGAGTAGTGAAAGATGAAGGTACAATGGGCTGAAAACTAAAGCAGTGCATCTTCTAATAAAGGCCTTACTTTTCTTATGTAAGTCATCCTATGTGTTTTATAAACTTGTTCTAAAGACTTGTCTGGACTTTAATTTGGATAGTTGTAGTCATTTTGGACTGTATGAGTAGAAAATGTATCTGACACTTGTAAATGGCATATTAAAAAGCCAGCAAGAATCTGTTCAGATGGTGCATTATTTATTATGCAGCAATATATACAGCATGTCTTTTTTCTTATTTTGTTTTCCACTTTTAACTTACTTGTAAAACTGAAATTCATTGTTACTGTTCTGTTTTTCTATTAATCTTTTGTGTATTTTCAGATATGTAACAATATGTACAGTCTACTTTTGAACTATTTTTATCACAGTATTATTTATTGCTTTCAATAAAGTACTGATGCATTTTCCACTGCCAATAAAACAATATGGAAAAGCTAAGATCTAATTGTATGCAGGCAGAAACTTTTGCAGTGAGTGGATTGTCAATAAAGCATCTTAATGATTGTTTGCTGCCCTGTAGATCTGGTTTCAAATGATGACATTTCTCCAGTAGCAAAAATATTTCATTAGATGTGACATTTTCTTTGGAATTGTTCAAGTTCACATGCATTAATATCAGTTTTCTGGGAAAAAAACTGCTTTATTGCCTGCTTCTACTCATAGTTAAAGCGATGATTTGCTTTTTAAAATAATAAACCAGATCTGTCACACAAACTTCAGTGTATTCTGGTCCACATGGTGAAGATGGAAGCATCCTAGACAGCAGCAGCAGTTGCTTTGCTAATAGAATGAGATCGTTGTTGTAGTGATATTTGGGGAGAAACATAGGAGTCGAGGGAACCAGTGCAAAATGGGGTCACAATAGGGCTGTTCCTGTCAATTTTAATATATTTGTAAGCCATTTCAGTGAGTGGAACACAGAATGATAAAGTTGCAGAATAGTGGAAGCAGTAGTGAAGCATATTTCATCATGTCCTCCAGATCAACAGCAGGATGTGGAATGCCTGAAGAAACACTGCCATGGATGCTCTCAACCTTGTTCAGTGATGCATCTCTGTTTGTCTCGCTTGTCTGTACGAGTTGCTGTCTCTTCATTTGCTCTTTTATATTCTCAGAGAATCTATCTTTCTAGGAAAAAACTAAAATGGAACTGCAGAAGGAAATCCTGACACTGCTCAGCTAAACTTTGCTGTTTAGAGAAACCTTGCCTAGGCGTTGCTGGTCACTGATGTGATAGTAGGTGTTCAAAGTCATGTATTGTTGCTTCTCAAAAGTGAAACCAATGCGGGATAGACTTGTAAAATGTGAACAGAAAATGTGTTTATTATTTTGAGGCTGTTAAACCTTAACTGTTATGGAACAATGGAACTGACTTGAGAGAATAAATGAGTGAAATGGCGAAAGCTTTCACAAACTCGCAGAACTGTGTGTGGTGACTTCCTTCCAAGTTACACAGCAGAGCTGTGATGGAGAGATCCAGAAAAGCGTGTCTTGCTCAATTTTAGTAACTTCCACACACCCTGCTGAAAGAAAACCATGCAGGTGGAAAAGGCAACTGGGTCTGTTACAGTGATCTTTAGATAATACTTGATTAAATACAACATTTTGTAAATTGCCAAATATCTTTAAAGGCTTTAGTTGGAAAGAGGGCTGAAAAATTTAAACTATGCATCCTCTCTGTGTACTTAAGAATTATCTTAGTGAACTTTAAGCTTGCAATTTTTGCACGTTTAAAGGACAGGGACACTCAAAACATATGTTTTAATTCTGTCTTTTAAACTGCTTAGCAGTGTCGTGTGGACAGTATGATTTATCAAGCCAAGATTTGGACAGCAAGTAAATTACTTGAAAGCATAATTTATTTTTAGAACTTGGTAGGCTAAAGATTGAGAGGGAGGAGCAGCAAAATAAATTTTCAGGTAAATAAAAATTGTTACTATATGTTTGGGGGTAGTACTTTTTATAGAAACTAAAGAGTCACTTTGCCTTTAAAGGAAAGTGGAAGTTTTTCACTTCTCACTGTCAGGGCTGTAGCTTTGATGCACAAGTTATTCTACATTTTTTTGATTTTGTTTTTTGTTAATAGTAGGGGGGCTTGGGAGGGAAAGGACGATTGTGGTTAACTTAGGTAGCAGTACCTTTTGGTTTTATATGAGAGGTTTGAACAGATGGGTGAAAAGTGATATGTAAATGTGGTTGGTATTCCTACCTGTACATGGAAGGACGGTGAACACTCCAAAAGGACACAGAACAGACAGAAGTAATGCCTAAACGATTGAGATCCTCTCTGCACACATGTTCTCTTCTAGCAGACAGATTTTTGAGAATAAATTCAGCCCAGTTTTTCAAATATGCTGCCTTCAGTTTATGGGATAAGTTGCACTGTATGTAATCCAGGAAGAAGTAACTGAGCCTATTTATAATGCGAACTGGCTACATGTAGTGAGGTATCTGGACAACTTAGGCCATAGTGTGCACCAGCTGAACTGTCTGTGGAATTCTTATCAGACCCTCAGGAATTCATCAAGGTTGCTGAGACATAAACTGTTCTAAAATAAGAAAGAAACTGAGAAACAGAGAAGACAAGACCACAGGGGCTGGATAAGGGAGGGTGGTTGAACACCTGCACCATGATCAATCACGTATCCTATGAAGTGTGTGCTGAACCTGTGGAAAAACAGCCACCAATGAGACAATGCATGATCACGCAAACAATAGTTTTAGAATCTATAAATTTGTGCATAATGTAGATAATAAATGGCTGCTGTGAAATCATATTGGTTCATTGTTCAGATGTCTGTAAAAGCTCTTGCAGCTATATTCAGAATTAAGTTGTTCTTGTGTTCACCTGGATTTTTTGTCAGCCTGCCCTCTATTACAGCTTGAGTTTGTGTGATTATCTGTAATGGATTTTTTTTTTCGCTAGAAACAGCGCTCCTTGGGGTCTTCCCCTCCTCTAAAAGATACAAGTAGTGGACCAACCAGTACCTCATATCACAGTGTTTTAAAACCCCATAGTTTCCATTTTGGCATCCGTTTCCTTTGGATCCTCTGGAGCTCTCAGCCACGGGCAAACCTTTTGCCCACTGATTAAAAAAAAAGTGATGGAAACCCCTGGGACGGAGTAGATGCGATTTCCAAAACCCGATGGTGCAAAAGTAACCATCAGTAAAAAAGAAGGATATTCAAAACTGCATCAGCAACTCCCCTGTGGCCATTTTAAAACTACTGATGGTGCGTTTTTTGAGAAAGAAAAGGAGGATGGAGCAGCTCCAGAAATAAATACCAGTGATTGTTGGAGCGGCTCGGAGCCCCGCAAGCCGGGCGGAGGCGGCGTCCCCGCAGCCTCCGGTGTGGGCCCTCCCGGCAAGGCGGAGCGGAACCCGTCCCGCTCCCACCTGGAGCCGGGAAGAGGAAGTGGAGCTCGGGAGAAGCGGAAATTGCAGCAGCAGCAGCCGCCGCCAGCCTGGGAAGCAGCGGCCAGGAGCCAGCGCCGAGGAGGAGGAGGAGGAGGAGGAGGCGGCGGCAGAGGCAGAGTAAGCCTTCGGTGGGGCTGAGGAGAAGGTGGGCCGGGGGCTCCACGCACAGCCAGGGAGCGCAAGGCAGAGCCGGGGGACATCGCGACTGTTTTTTTTTTTTCCTTCTTCTTTTTTATTTTTTTAAATTTTATTTTAACTCCGAAGCTGGGAACTTAAGGGGAAGCATCTGCGGCGGGGTCTCCCCACAGCGGTGGTGCCGCCTCCGCGAGTGCCCCTCGGGGCAGAGCCCTCAGCCCGCGGTGCCGGGTTCAGGCCGTGTGGCCCGGCCAGCCTGGGAGTTGCTGCTTGGCTTCCCTCAGCTGCGCCCCGAGTCTCGGCGCTGCTGCCCGGAGCGGGGAGGTGCCGAGGGTGCCGCTGAAGGTGCTAGGTAGGATGAAATGTGTGCTGATTAGTCATAGCAGCGCCCAGGAGCGCACACATTCGAGGCATATGTTTAGCCTGGGTTTGTGTTCGAACCATAGCGCTTGCTTCTTCCTTCAGGAATCATGACCGCGTGAGCCAGTGAGTCATGAATAGATCGTGTTTCTCCTCATTTGGTCCTGGAATAGGTGCTAGAATAGCAGACGGAAACCAGGCTTATTCCTCCTAGCTCTGGACTGGGAGCCCAGGTCGCTGGGGCTGCTTTGCTCCTTATGGAATTCACACAGTGCAGGGTTGAGCTGTGGAAAAATATTGGCGTTTATGCGCATGATACGCAAAGAATCGTGGTGGATGCTTTATTTTGCGCGGGGGTGCGTGTGAAATCCTTCCTTGCATTATTGTTTGTGAGGGCTTGAGGAGGAAGTGGTGAAACCTAGACAGAAGGATCTAGCTTTTTTTCTTTGAAATGTCCAAGCACAGCTGAGTGAGCAAAATACATCAATCAAGTGAACATAAGAAACGAGTACTTGGGGGAAAAAAGTTGTGTTTGGCACAAAGTGTATAGAAATTCACCCTACACAGTACCCTTGCATCAGCTCTCGTCACTTGAATTCCATTCCTAAACACCTTGCAGAGCACGGATGGATGAATGCAAAACATCCCTCTTAGGAGAAGTTAGAACTTGGACCCATGTTGAATTTCATTACTGAGCTGGTCAGGTTTTGCTTTGCAAGGCTTTTGTGGTTCTTTTTAGCGAGAGATTGGATTTTAGTAGGAAAGAGTAGGACAATCGGACACAATCATGTGAGAGAAGGCTTTAGACAGAGTATTTTAAGGACCATGTTAAACCATCTGTGTTCTAAAGGTTTGGGTTATAAACTCATAGCCTCAGAGACTTTTTGGATATGAAGTACTACTATAAAGGTTAGTTCCTTACCTACCACAGGAATTTGGAGTTGGGAGACCTTAAAAAATATGACAGGAAGCCTGCTAATACTGTTAGGATGTCACTTGCTCTGCTTTTACACCCTGCTTCCAGATTACTCCAGCATTGGCTACCCTGTTGTTTGACTGTCAGTTTTTCAGCTGTTCTCACTCGTGTTCCCAGTCCTGAAATTTCTGAAATGCTCCATGGAAGTGGCTCATCAGCTCATTCTGTGAGGCTGTAGAACAAGCCTGAGAGAATGAGCTGTGGACTTACCCAGGGATTATTAGTATGCATTTGAGAGGGAGTGTGTTTTTATCCCACCCACTGAATTATTCTTGGTTGAATTAAATAACCTGTGATAATTATCTTTGTAATCTGCTCTTAATTGGAGTGATAAAAGTAAGTGGACAGAATGATGGTACATTAAAAAAATGAATTCTAGTTGAATAGCAAAGAAAAATGAAATCCTTTCTCTGAAGTTTATTCTGAAAAAGCTGGGAGAACAGGCATTTTGCAGTTTGATGTTTCACTTTTGCTTTCTAGAATGTATTTGTTTTGATTTATCTAGAATAAAGGGTGTAAAATCCAGCCACTAGCACCCGGAAGATCAGGAATTCTGCTAACTAGTTGCATTCAGAAATGTTAATTGAAAGCATCCAGCTTGCTTCTCCATGAGGGATAAAGTTTCCAGAAAGTAAGAGGCCCCAAATCATTAACCTCTTGGAAGTGCCAGGTGTTTCTAGAAGTCATTGTTTGCCTTTTTAATGAGTCTTGCTTCCTGCAGTCATGCTCCCTTTCTCCTGAAAACCAGATGAGTTGCTGAGTTTGTGTGAGAACCGTGTCTCACTGGGGATTACCCGAGAGGCACAGACACTCCTGTTCTGTGTTGTTGGAACAGTATCTGGGTTGTGTGCAAATTCTTAGAGTTGTTGGGATTTCTGTCACTGGCAAAGGAGTTATGCAGGTGATGAACAATGTTGTGCTCACTGTTTTTAACACCTGGAGGGAAAAATCCCCTATTTCTACACCTTAATTGTATGCACAGGATCCAGAATTAGCAGCAGTCTTTGGAAGTTTGTGTTGGCTTGGAAACCTGTGTGAGCAGAAGTCTTTGAGTGCAGTGACTGCACAAAAGGCACACATTAATTTGAGCAAAGAAAGGTGACTTTGTTCTCTTTGGAACATGAATTGCTCCTGTTCTTTTTACAGTGCAAATGGGGGAGTTAAACAGGTTTATAAGCCAGCCTGAGCACCAATGGTCAAACCTGTTTTCACTGCAAGCACAGCTTTTGGTGATGTGGTAAAATAACATAGTTTATTGGGAATTTTGGATTACATCTTCTCTGCATCAGCTCCTGCACAAATCAAATGAGCTGGCATGTGAGTGGAGCGTGACCCTGATTCTCCTGGTGGTGTTGCAGATGTGGAAGGCTACTGCAGGCCATACCGTGTCTGTCAGCCAGGATGATGGAGCTGATGACTGGGAGACGGATCCAGACTTTGTGGTATGGCTTTTGGGGTTTACTGATCCACCAGGAGCATGTTCTGGGACAATACCATAGGAACTCTGTGGGGTGGGGAATGTGTCTTGGCCAAATAAACTGTCAGGAGTGTGTCCCTGGTGTGGAGGGGAAATGAAACTGCTTTTCTATCACTTGTGGTCTCAGTGACTGTTGGAAGCTTTTGCTGTGGGCTCTGATATGTGTGTGACTAGTGATTTCTTTGGGTTTTTAACTCTCTTTTTATGTGTCCTTCACAGAATGATGTGAGTGAGAAAGAACAGCGCTGGGGAGCTAAAACCGTGAATGGATCCGGCCACCAAGAGCACATCAAGTAAAGCAGCTCTCTTGTGAAATGTATTAATAGGCACAGTCCCAGGATATTTTTAATCAATTCATTATCTCATTTACTTGTATCTTCATAATTAAAACAAGAGCCCCTGTAGAGGATTATTTGCCAGGTTGCTGATCTTTCAAATCCGTCAGTATCTTCAGAGCTGAAATTAAGACCAGAAATATGGTGTAGGGACCCTTAAATCTTTTTGTCACTGGAAATGTGATTTTTCCTGCCTCTGTATCTGAAAGGGTGGGGGGTTTTGTGCTGTTTTAGTGCAAAAGCCAGTAGTGCCAGGGGAGAAGCTGAGGGATCTGAGCAGCTCCAGCTTGTTACTTCAAGGAAATGTTTGGTCCCTTAATTCTTACACTTTGTTTAGAAAACTGCTACCACCAAACTCATAAAAACCCTGGAAATGAAACAAACTGAACTGTCTGGTGGAAAAGCAAATGAGTGCATCACAGAGGGATATGTGAAACAGAAATTATGCATCTCCTGAATCCTGTGTTACAAAAAGTGCCTAGGACAGAACTTTAAGACAGTTTTAGGAAATAGGTGATTTTGCAAACAAGGAGACTGAACTCTCTTTACTTCATGGATCAATGTCACTCTGCTCTATTCTGAGGGCAGTGGGGATTTCTGCTGGTTGAATTACACCTGAGGAAGCTTAAAACTCAGTGCTTAAAATACAGATTACACCTTGGATTACCCTTATTTTTGTAGCCTGCACTGCCCTCAGTTCAATTCCTGCAAGTTTAAGGGATCACTTTGGGAAGAGGAGGTGCAAGTTTCCTACATCTTTATTTTGCAGTACAGTGCTGTCCAGAATGCTCTGTTAGAAGTAGCCCTGATACCACAGAGACCGTGTCATAAGAGATGATCCCTGTTCTGAAAAGTTGCCATCTAAATAGAAAGTGTTGGGAAGAATTTAAATTAAGACATGAGAGGAAAAAAAATATGTTCTGGGCACAGATCAATTCTACGTAAAAGATTGTAAAAATAGCAAAGTTCCCTTCCATATTAGTCTTAAAACCAGCAGTTTATTTTCTTTTTTTAAACAACATTTTGCAGTGGGACAAATCCAGTGTCTCAGAAAATGAGGAAATGTTTTGTACAGTGAAAAAATGTGAAGAGCTTGAAAAATGCAAGTGATCCAACTTCTAATTAAGATGATAGTTTTGTCAGCTTTATATTTTGCATCTTTATGAAGTCTCTTCCTGAAACTTAGTAAAAGTTGCTGCTTCGTTGTCTTTTAAAGTATTCATCAGCTGAGGGAGAATGTATTCCAAGAACACCAGAACATCAAAGAGAGAGAGCTGCAAACAGGACCAAAAGCTTCCCATGGCTATGGAGGGAAGTTTGGCGTGGAACAAGATCGCATGGATAAAGTAAGTGTTGATGAGGCTTCCCTGGGATGAAGTGATCAGTGGAGTGAAAAGCCTGACCAGCAGCACTCTTGGTGTGAGCTGAGTTTGTTCCAGCTTTGCTCTGAGGTGTGCAATGGCCCCACATGGTTTTGATTGTTGCCAAGTCTGGAGTGGATTCCCCTGGAGTCAGGATTCTAGTTTTTGAATTTATGTTTCTAAATAAACAAAAGGCTTGGTGCATTAATAAAACCAGTATGATCTTTTTGTTTGAATGCTGGGCCAGCTGTTCTTTGCATATAGAGACTGCGAAAAAATGAAAAAAGGATGTGCTGCTGCATTAAAATCAGAGTGCAGCTCTTGTGAACGAGCTGTGAACAGTGACAAACAATGCAGGTGTTTAAAATACTGTACTTCAATCAGATGGTAGTTTTTTATATAAGGAGTTGATGGCTGCTTATGTTACACTTAAAAAAATGTAATTCTTAGTGTACTTACTTCAGCCATGTGGTAAATAGGCATATCTACTTCTGGCTGCTTTCTTTCATGAACTCTGCTAGAATAAGAATAAAAACATTTCTAAAGAAGAAAGTTTTCTTACTTTATTTGTTTTCTGTATTTTTGGTAACTTGACAGCCTTAAATTTTTGCTGGATTCTCATATTCCAGAGTTAATTGCTGCCCAGTTCTCAGTGGGCCTTTAAACTAGGGCTAGCCCTTGAATTTGAGAAAAGGAATTGCTGAGCAGATTCAACCACCAGGCATGTTCTGCTGCTGCTCACTACTGTCAGCAATTTATCACTCACCTGTGTCCATGGGGAAAAAGAAAGGAACAAAAGTCAGCAGTGTTTCCCATAGGCCAGAATTACTAACGGGGAAGAACATGCTGGTCATGCCCATATGAGTGATGCTGGAGATGTTCTTACTTCTGTTTGTAATAAATCTTTCTCCCTTGTAACTGTAGTTCTGAGGCCTTGTGGCTGAGATGTCTCCTTTGCAGGTATCTGTGCAGGTGTGCTGCTCCTAAAGCTTGGCTTTAAAGCTTGACCATTAAATCAGGGTCACTGTAGCATTGTCATGGTGCAGGATTTTGCTGCATTTGGGGCAAAACCTTGGTGCTGAGTTAAAATTAACATTTCCATCACTGTGTGCCATACCTCCTGAGCTGGTGTAAAATGTGCAGAAAAGTTATGAGGGTGTTTGAAATACAGGTTACCAAAACCAGTATTTTTCTAAGTCTTTTATAAAAGAGGTTTTGTTGTAATACTTGGTATTTGGTGAAATGCACAGAGTTGTGGTACCACCAAGAAAACACCATATACCTCGGTTGGTGTAAGAGAAGGGAGCTAAGGTAAAACCATGTAAACCCTAACATTTTCAGATCTTCATGTTTTCCATAAATGTAATTGGAAGAATAAAGGGAGGTGGGAGCCTTTTCTGTCACATTTCACAGGTACTATACTACAGAACACCTGCAAAATGAATAGGAACGTGATTGTTTCAGTCAGGAAAAGAAGGGAGCTTTTGTAAAGCCTTTGAATTAAAGTAGTGTCCTGGTATTGCTATCCTTGATCTCTTTGATCTGTTACCTGGCAATGACTTCAGCCAGTAATGCTTTACTTCCCTACCTGCTGGGAATGTTCCCTTCAGCCCTTGTGTGGAAGAAAAAGAGCAAACACTAAAATCCGAGGTACTTAGGTATGCAGACACCTTTTGTCTTCAAATCCATTCACCTTAGTCCAGCTGCCTGGCACAGGATTATCCAGTGTTGGATTACTGGTGAGTTGCAGGTTGCTCTGGCCAGTTCCCGTTGTTGGCACTGGGCAAAGAAAAAGCATTTTTGCTTGAGGTGTGAAGCTCCAGCATCAATTCCAGGAGCTGTAAGGGCTCCCTAGCCACTTGGTCAGTGTAACACTAGCAAGGGCTGTGTGGAGGCACTTCCAGTGTGTAATTACATATCCCTGTGTCTTGCCAGTTGTTGTGGGATAGATGGAGCTCAGCCTCTGTTCAGCTCATCTTCCAGGGACAGGATGCAGGGCTGGGATACCTTTGGCACAGGTGTGGATGCATCTCCTCCTGTTCAATACTATTTTGAATGTGAGGAAGATGCCTAAGTGTGATTTATGCAGGAGACTTGGGTGCCTCCCTAAACCAATGGCACCTGGCTTTGGTTGTACTTGTATTGTTGTACAACAATATTGTATTTGTTGCAGTTCCCTGTCAGCAAAACCAGATCCTTAAATAAACACAAGGCTTTGTGTTTCACCTAGAACTCATTTCAAATTCTGCATGAACACCATCAAGACTCCCTCTGTGCCTGTCTTGTTTTCATTCCTTTGCTTTTGAAGTGCAAATACAGGGCATCAAATAGTCCCCATAAAGTGCAGTCACTTCCCTTGCCTAGGCTGGATTGGTAGCATGGCAGCATCCTTATGGAAACTTCCCAAGTGAGTAGGAATTTCCAGGGAAGTTGGTTTCAACAGGAGGAGTGGCAGTAATGCATGTTGGTAACAAAACTCACCCTCAGGTTGCTTGGTGTAGTGTTTTGTCTGACACACAGGACTGTGTAGAACTGCTGTCTCTGAACTTCACCAATTTCTTCCAGTCAGCTGTTGGACATGAATACCAATCCAAACTTTCTAAGCATTGCTCCCAGGTGGATTCGGTGAAAGGCTTTGGTGGCAAGTTTGGAGTACAAACCGATAGAGTTGACCAGGTGAGTGATTTCATTGCCTCCTGCAGCCACCCACAGTGGTGTATTTCTTCCTTTTGTACGTAAAACTGAAACATTCCAGTTCCTTGAGATGCTAGTGTGGGCTGCTCTTCCTGCTATTTTTGAAGTTTAGCAGAAGCTAACACTGACTGTTGGGGAGATAAATTACTGTTTAAAGCAGAGTAGAAAAAAAGCCCTTGTGCGAAGTTGAGATGAGTTTGAAAGAAAGCTGAAAAGAGATGTTAAAATACTACTTTCTTGTGTTCCTTGACAAGTTGAGTGTGAATACTGTAGAATGTTTGAGGATGGTATGTCCAGTATCACAACATGAGCTACTGGGCAGGATAATTGATGTCCTGTTGCAAGACTGCACAACAATCCCTGCATGGAAGTGCTGGATTTTTGTCATACTGAATTGCTGGACCTGGCAAGGCCAGACTGGAGTGTGCTGCTGGTACAATTTACCTTAGCAAGGGAGGACAAAGCCCTGCCCATGAACACATGTACTGAATTACCATGTAAGTGAATGTGGCCCATAAGTTAAAGAGGTATTTTTGCCCCCAGTCCAGAGGGTCAGAGCAGTATGGGAAAACAGGAATTGCCATTCTCTATGTCCACTGAAGTGCATCCACTGAAGTTTTTCCTCTTAATGCCTAACTCTGTCACACCTGTAATTTTATTTCTCTTCCAGTCAGCTGTTGGGTTTGAATATCAAGGCAAAACTGAGAAGCATCCCTCCCAAAAAGGTAAAGTGGGGAGGTGACCACCTCGGTGGGCACATTTTCTGTAAGAAAGAGCAGATTCTTTCACTATATGGGAAGTACCTCTTTTAGTGAGACCTCTGCATGACATTCTCAATGAATCAAATGGTGGGTTTGGTGGAAGAGGAGGAAAGAATGAATTTCCCTAACAGCTTCATGAGTTGGTGAGGTTTTAAGAGAATGAAATAGTGGGTTGTAAAGAGTCTTATTTTTCTTTCTGAAGTGAGTTTCAAGGACACGTCAGGAAGACTGGGAGTTGCTCTGCTCTATTGCACCCTGTTGGAAATAAGGAAAAATATAAAGGGAACCGTCATAAGCCATAGGACTGTTGCTTGTCTTGTGTTTAAAATTAAACAGAATTGTATGTGCTAAAGCATTAATAATACTTCAGTTCTGAAATATTATGCACAATTGCTAGCCTATGCTGTATCCATGACAAGTTGCCTTCATGCTATTTTTATTGTGCTTTACTCTCAATGCAGACTACTCAAGTGGTTTTGGTGGAAAATACGGAGTACAGGCTGACAGAGTGGACAAGAGTGCAGTGGGGTTTGATTACCAGGGGAAAACTGAAAAACACGACTCCCAGAAGGGTGAATAGACACACATGTGTTATCAGACTCCTTCCCTGGTGCTGTAGGCACTGCCCATAGGCCATGTTGTAAAATACTCATGTTTTACACCTCTTGCACTCCTAACCTGCTGAAAGGTAATGCTGGGTAAAATTTACATTGCTGAAAAAAAACCAAAACCCAAACAAACCTAAAAAAATTCTGCCTGGTTTTAAGGGATGGTCCAGGGCACACAGGTTTGTCTGGAGATTTTTTACAGCTCCTTTTGAAAAGCTGGAAATCAAAGTACTCAGTCTGTGAGCAGCTTAACCACCACAGAGAAATGCTTCTAAAATAATCAGCTATCTGTGGATTAAAACACTTAGCAGTGTTTTAATATTGTGTTGCTGCTCAAGTTTCCAGGCATATCTGATCAAAAATTGACCATTTTATTGAAAAATGGTGAC
Source organism: Anthoscopus minutus (assembly GCA_013399455.1). Classification (NCBI taxonomy): domain Eukaryota; kingdom Metazoa; phylum Chordata; class Aves; order Passeriformes; family Paridae; genus Anthoscopus; species Anthoscopus minutus. Next base: position 48,939 of record VWYI01041010.1, read on the forward strand.
ATTTTTGCCATCCGTTTTCTGGTTATCCCAAAGAAATATTTGTACTCTAGAAATGCTGACAGGGAGCAGGGGATGTTTAAAAGCATCAGGCTGTTGCTGACATGGGTTTTGAAGTTCACTTTGCTGTAAGTGTCTTCAGAATTTTATGAAGGAGTCAGGCAGCTGAACTGCTAATATTGCCTGGCAAAATGCTATTTTATTTTCCATCCTGAAGAATGTGTTCTGAAGGATTTCTGACTTCAGTGTCTGAAATCAAGCTTAACTGAGGATATCAGTGCTTCTTTTAAAACTTTTTTTTTAAACAATGCTAGCAGCCCTGATTATCACAAGATTACTCTCAAGATCATAATTTTGTTGCTGAACACTTATAGACAAAACTCTTCCCTCTTATCTCTAGATTATTCCAAGGGCTTTGGTGGTAAATATGGTGTCGACAAGGACAAAGTGGATAAAAGTGCTGTTGGTTTTGAATATCAAGGCAAAACGGAAAAACATGAATCACAGAAAGGTTTTTATTCTTATAAAATTATAGCTCAGACCCTTTTAAACCTGGGAAAAATACTTTGGGGGTTTCTTTTGGGTGGGAGTTTTTAGTTTGTTTGGGGGATGTTTTGTGGTAAATGTGGTTTTGCCCTGTGTATGTGCGGATTGTGCGTCCCCTTAAACAAGCAAATGTATTAACAGGGCAGTTTATCCCCTTAACATGTTCTTGGTATTAAATGCAGTTTACAGCTGTGAATTGCATTAATGTTTTCTGAAAACTTCACAGATTATGTAAAGGGCTTTGGAGGCAAGTTTGGAGTGCAGACAGACAGACAAGACAAATGTGCCCTTGGCTGGGACCACCAGGAAAAGGTGCAGCTGCATGAGTCACAGAAAGGTACATCAGCTCTCTGCTCCCTGCTATTCTTTCTGTCTACCCTCATTTTGATCTCCTGTTGCCTGTATGAGTCCTGCCCTGGTGTCTTGGGCACAGCCTCTCAGGAGATGACGTGAGGCTTCTTTCCTTTGTCTGGGTTTTGCTGTCACTGGTTGAACTGGTGGCAGCAGAGTAGCTTTGGCACAGCTGACACCTGGCCCCTCAAAGTCCAGGCTCAGGGCTGAATTCTCCCTTTGTGAGCCCTGTAAGTATGCTGGATTATTTTCCTTTTTCAGTTGATTTGTGCAAACCAGAGCTTAGGAATTAATTTTTTTAATTTCCACAAATAATTTTTCCCTTCTGGATTCTCTTGTGTGTATCCCTGTTTACATGCAGGGAGAGTCTAAAACCAAATGCAGTCCTTCCTCCTGGCCTGTGGGGTTCCTATTCCTGTGAAGTACTTGGTGCCCAGTAAAAATACAACTTTCTGTGAAATGCAGCTGTTGCTCCTCAGCCCTCTGCCTGTCAGTGCTCTTGACTTAAAGAAATTTATATGTTTTAAGTAATGAAATTAAAACTGTTCCTCAGAATATTGTTCTTGTGGGTGCTCCAGAAGATTCGTTGTGAGAGCATTACCTGAAGCCCTTTTTCTCTGTGCTGTATGCCATTTTATAACACACATATATATTTATATCTATAAATTATATATATATGTAAATGGTAGCTCCCTAGGCAGAAGTAGGGAATGATCAGCTCTTAGTTGAAGCCTTTTCTCCCTCAAGGTGTGCGGCAGCAGGAATATTCCTCCTTCCTTTAAGGAGTATCTGGAGGGTGGTCTCTGTGGAGCCCATCCTCACACCTATTTACAGCTCTCTTGTTCAAATGTTAAATGCACTGATGAAGGAAGCTCATTTGATTCTCTTGTATGTTTGGTGTTTATTTTGCTTATTCTCTTGTATCTTTTGTTGTTTTGTTTTGGTGAGCAAATTACCTGTGTGCCTGTGTTCACAGCTTTGATCAAATGCTAGTGCATCAATGCAGTATGGATGAAAAATGTTGAGAAACACTTTTTTTCTGTGACTTCAGAATGGTGTTCTTATGTCTGATAAATTATCTCAAGTTGACACTTTTTGCAATTTACTTTCACAGAAGTGTCTTGAGATATTTTTTTTTCACTATCCAAAATCGCTAATAATCAAAAATATTGCAAAAATTATTTTGAGCATCTCTGACTAAACTTCTTTATTTCCCTGTCCTGGTTTTAATGTATCCCATGTGGTTTTTTCAGACTATAAGAGTGGTTTCGGAGGGAAATTTGGTGTGCAGACAGAAAGGCAGGACCCATCTGCTGTGGGATTTGATTACAAGGAGAAACTAGCCAAGCATGAATCTCAACAAGGCACTGTTTTCACTTGTTACTTTCTTACCAGTGCAGCCATTTCTCACACAGTCTGAAACAGTTTTCTGAGTAGATCAAAGCCAAGAATGTGCAGACGCTTTCTTGTGCTTCTGTTCTTTTGTGATCAAGCAGTTTTCTTCATTTTATCCTTAAAATATTACCTCAAGCAAGCCTGTGTTCAGGAAATGTGCAGTGTTTAGTCAACAGCTCTAAATTAGTTAATAGCCGTACATGCAGTGTGATAGTAATGTTATTGTTAGTATGATGTTAATGAAGTCAGTTTTAGAGACTAAATATAAAGTTTTGCCTGGTTAAATTGGTGGAAGAATATTCAGATAACAGCCATGCATGTAACCATTAACAAGCAATGGGCTGTGGCAAGATAATTTTTAAATCATTATAGTCTTTGAAAGTAGTAAGGAATGTTTGTGGTTTTTAGGTGAGCAAGTGCTGTTATAATGCTCTGTTTATTCATTGTGAAATAGTTAGGGTACAACCCATGAATTCCTGGTTTTCCATTATCTTAAAGTGAGGAGTCTGGAGCAGGAAAATGTAAGTGTATATTTATTCTGTCTGAAAATACATGCAAAGCTGAAGAAAATGAGGTTGTCCATTGATAGCTGATATTTTCCTGTGCTCCAGTGACACATATGCAGACTTTCAGAGCCTGAGTGCAAGCACTGCAATGCTTGGCAGGGAGAGCCAATGGTTTGGGGGCTGAGAGGAGGAGTTGTATTCCAGGGATGGATAGGGAAAATGGACAGTGTAAGGGCACATTCCTGCTGCTCTCTGACACAACAGAGGTATTTTTCCAGCTACACACTCTTGCTGCTGCTGTTGTGCTGCTCTGGTGCTCCTCAGACATTCTCCTGAGAGCAGAAACCCTCTCCTGTCTGGGTTTGCTTGTTATTTTAATCAGTGTCACTGGTGAGTGAGTTGGAGGTGTGACAAGTGCTGAGGGAGGAAGAGTGTGCAGTTCAGGGCTGGTGTGGTATAGCACAGCCACCCCATTTCTGTGCTGGTGAGTTGCTTTAGGCAGCTAAAGCTGGCCTGTGCAGCTGCCCCTTTCTCCTGTAGAGCAGGAGTTACCACCAATGGCTTTAATATTCACCAGCTGAGTATCACAGCCAAACCCACTGGAATGAGAAGTTTGTTACATTTTCCTGCCATTCACAAAGAGGAGGAAAAAACCAAAAATACCTCTGTGGGTACCAAAGACTGACTTTGAGTGAAGCAAAATGGCTTAGGCTCCATGATTCCTGGAGAGAGCTCAGAATTGGTGCTGTCAAAGGCTGTGTTACAGAAGTGATGCGTCAGGAGGGCTCCTCCTTTCCTCCTTGCTTGATACCTGTTCAATCCTCAGCTTCATGTTTACTCAGGGAATGCATGTGGCCCACAGCCTGTTGTCTGCTGGTGTTCCTGAGGGCTCTGGGGCTTCTGTGTCCTCTCTTCTTCAAGGCCAAGTTGCACTTTCTCTGGTGAATGTCGCTGTGCCTCTGCATGCAGCTGAAATGGCTCTTTGCAACCTGAGGTGGCTATTTGCATTTGGCAGCAAGGGAGGAGAGGCACCAGTTCCCTGCTCTGACCTTTTTTGTCCTGCTTTTAGACTATTCCAAAGGATTTGGAGGGAAGTATGGTGTCCAGAAAGATCGAATGGATAAGGTAAGTTGCTTCGAAGTGCTATCACTTCTGACCATGCAGAAGCCTGGTTAAATCTGCACTACTCAGCTATCAATTTCTGGTCACTTCTCCAGTCTAAGGGCACTTTTGTGCTTTTATAAACTTTTAAAAAGCAAGAGCTGATGATAGCTTATGTGGATTAGAACAGCAACAGCTACACAATGTATGTTTATTGCCTTGTTTTTAGTTCTGGGGAGTCACTCACAAACTTTTTTATTTTTAATTAATAGGATTTTGATGTGTTTAGAACTGCCCCTGAAGATTAATTCTTTCTAGCTTGACTTGCAGAAAGGATTCTTTTCTTTGTAAAGTTTTGATCCTTCCTGATTTAGTTTTATGTTCTGCTAAAAGCCTTAAGGACAATATCACAGTAAAATATCCCAACTGAGTCTGTGTGAATGTCTTCATGAATTTGTGGGAGGTTTTACATATATCCTTTTTGTCCTTACTGATAGAATGCAGCAACTTTTGAAGACATTGAGAAACCAACATCAACTTATCAGAAGACCAAGCCAGTAGAAGCTGGTAAGGCCTTGGCCCCAAATCCTTTCTCTGGAGGTGATAATGTCCGAAATCACGGGATATTGATGTAGTAGTGCTGAGTAAGGGTTATCCAGAGAGGACTGCTGTATTTGCAGCTCTTTGGCAACCTCAAATACTCTCCCTCCCTCCTTCAGAGGTTGTTTTGTTTTATTCCAGTTTGTTTTTTCTTCTTGTGGCTCATCAGAGTTAAGGAAGAGAGAATAAAAAGCATGAGAATAAGGAAGGAATAAGAGAGAATAAACTGTGTAGTGTCGTAGTGTGGACTGTACCGTGAATGAGAGGAAGGAAAAGCCTTACAGAGGTTTTTTGTAAGAGAAATAAGGTGCACAGGAAGTTTGAGCTTGGAAGGGGGAGGAAGAAAGAGGAATTAGAAGGACTTCCCTGACTGAACTATTAGCTTGGAGGGAAGAAAAGCAGAAATTTGTAGCTAAAATTCATTCCAGGCTACTTCTATATACAACCTGAGATACGATTTGACTTCTTTTCGATGTTACAGTTGCCAATAAAACGAGCAGCATCCGAGCTAACTTTGAGAACCTGGCCAAGGAGAAAGAGCAGGAAGACCGGAGGAAGGCAGAAGCTGAGAGAGCCCAAAGAATGGCCAGGGAGAAGCAGGAACAGGAGGAGGCTCGGAGGAAACTGGAGGTCAGTCAGATTCAAATCTGATTGGAGCAGCCTGGTTTCAATGCAATGCTAGGAGAAAAGGGAATCGTTGAGAAAAGGTTCCTCCTTTCCAGCTGGCCTTAAAGTTCAAAGTGTGTGTTTGTGCCTGTGCTTCAGCTGTGTTTGACTCCAGCCTGGCCTTTTCCTCCTGTACTTCTGCCTTTTGGCAGTCCTATATTCCCTCTGGGCATGGAGGAGCTCATGAGGGGAGGGCTTTGTGATCCCCAAAAGGCCTTGCATATTCAAGAAGTTTAACCCTATGGTGAGAACTGGTGATGCTGTTCCTTTGGTATCAGTGTTTTGGGAGATGGAGATGGTATAGCACACAGCCAGGAGATTAGGAGAAGATGGTCTTCCAAATGTTAACTGAGTCTTAGTTAGGGAATTAAAAACATTGACTTTGCATTGGCATGGGTAAAAGCTTTGTGACTTTTGTGTTATTCATAAGCAAGATAATTCCAGGATATGTTTAGTCAGAAACTGCATCTTACCTGCTTTATGGAATTTGCATCTTTGTTTGTATCAGTTTGTATTAGAGGAGACTAAGGCTTGATGTAATTAATTTGTTTTTAGAGTATGAAAGAGTGCCTGGTAGGCTCTCTTCCTCTAAAGTGATGGCTTTTATTTTTATTTCTCCTTGTTTGCCCTTTTTCTCTCAGATTATCACCTATTTTGCCTTTTGCCATCACGATGTGCAATGTGAGCATATGTTCACTGCAGGAATGTATCATGAGCTGAATGGGAGCTTATCTTCTGTGCATCATTCTAATGCTGCCTTTCCTCCACATGAACTTTTAATACCTTCCCCCCAAACACTTCTGGGTTTTCCTTACTGTGCTGGAGAAAAGCTGGGAGAGGAAGAGGTCATGGAATGGTTTGGAAGAGACCTTAATTGCTCTGCTTTTTTAAAAATTATTTTGTTATCTCAGAAATCACATTATTTCTCCACTGGTATTTTTGCTGTAAGTGTGGGTTAAATCCAAGCCATTTTGTGGGACCTTTCTTGTGCTTCATCAAAGATTCTGTTGCCTGGAGACACTTGAAGTTTTTTTTCCCCAAAGCTGGTATTTAAATTTCCCTGTAACCAGATGATTAATGTTCTTACGACCATGGTTAATTGTGGGATTCTGCAGTCACAGAGAGAGGGGGGAGTGTTGGCTAGCACTGCCCCTTGCTCCCAAGCTGAGCAGAGGAAGGGCAGGTATGTGATCCACACCATCCATAGAAAGACTGCAAAGGGCAGGGCTGGACTCTGATTGGAGTGAACTTTATTTCTGTCAGTGAACACAAAAGGATAGAACACAAAAAGGATAGAACCTCACTTTTAGAGGATATATGGGCATATACACACTCCCACAATGGGAATGTACATATGGGACTGCATTCCTTCCAGAGCCCTGGTTACTGGTAATCCTCATTCTGGTTTGCTTTTCACAAATGTCACACAGTCAAAGAGTGGATATCTTCTTTGATGTCTTAGTTGAGTCAATGCTGCCTCATGATTTCGCTGTGCTCTGCTGCCTTGCAATAAAAGGCAGGATGCTCTTTCACATGGAGCATTTCACTGTGGAACAAAACCCAGCCTGAGGGGAACCATGCAATTTAAATGTTTTATGGCAATTACGCTGTGTTTATCCTTAACTATAATCTGGATTGCAGACCCATTTCCTAGGACAAATTAGTCAAACTGTTGCCATATTTACCATCATTGGATTGATACTGCTTACTTTGTCCCCAAACTTAGGTTTGACTTCTAATAATCACTTTGCTGGTGCCTTTTTATCTTTTTTATTTGTAGCACAGGAGTTAAAAGTGGAGGAGGGTTTGCATCAGGAGAGACTTTTTCCAGAAAGCGCACTACTAAGCTTTGAATTGTTTTCAAAGCTGGCTCTGCTCTCAAGACACACTTTGTATTCTTTGTTAGATATATTTTTTTCTGAACTGTGACAGGCAAAGGAAAGGAAGAATTTTTTGCAGCAGAGTCCTACCACTACATCTCCATACTGCCATTTGCTCTGAGAATCCTCTGGGGTGTTACAGCTTGTTTGGCCTAAACTACTAGAGTGTACAGATTCCCATTGCACACATCCTCTCCTCCTTTTTTCAGTGAAGAAGACAGTTTGGCCCTGGATTCATGGTTTTCTTTTTTCCTGTGGTAAAGAGAGACAAAATGAAAGTTAGCTGTTGAAATAGTTACCTTGTTTTGTGTCATGTAAGCAACACAGCATTTCTTGCACTAAGGTGTCCTAGCTCCCTAATGAGTGACTTTCCAATGATTGTGGAATTGCCCTGTGATTCATAGGTGGGATGGCACAGCATGAAGCACTTGAGGGCCAGAACAGATCCGTATGCTTTGTGTCACAGCAGTACTGCTTTTATTTCTACCACATCCCTTAACTCTTCTGAACACTAGAATTCTGACTGTCACTGTATAAGGACCTGCTTTTGTCTGAGCTATTCAGTCCTTTGCCTTGGCAGGATGTTTTGCAGACCTGCCACAGGTTGCACAACCATTTCTCATCAAAGTTGTGCACCCAAAACATGTGTGAGATTCAGGTTCTAGGGCTGAAATGGGACATGAGACCCAGCCAGCTGATGAGCAGAATGAATACACTGGGCACCAAAACCCTGTAGCTCCTCTGGAGATGGGCCAAACAACTCTGGGAGTCTGTTTTGAAACACAGGGAGGCATATGTGCCATGGGGGTTTTGTTTCTTCACTTTTTTCTTTTGCTGTGCTGGATTTCTGGTGCTTTGCTCAGCCTAGCCAGCTCAGTCCTCCTGTGACCACAGCAGGAAGTCAGTGGATTTGCTGCCTGTCCTTCCTTCTGGAGGGTTGTCCCCTGTTACGTCATCACTGACTGAACTACAATGAAGTTTTCCTTTCTCCTGGATTTAGGAGCAAGCTAAAGCCAAGAAGCAGACCCCACCACCCTCTCCTGTCACACAGGTGGCAGAGCAGAAGGCCTCCTCCAGCCCGGTCTATGAGGTTCGTTGGGATCCCCTTTGGGACATGGGCTTTGGTCCTAAGCATGAGAACCTCTTCACAAAGCCCTGACAGAGCTCCCCTGTCTCCCTGCAGGATGCAGTTTCCTACGAAGCAGGATCAGCCTACAAGGGTTCCAGCCCATCCTTCCCTGCTGCCCAGGAGCCAGAGGCTGGCTACAAAGCAGCACAGCCGGATTACCAGGAAGCAGTGAGCCAGCGGGAGGTGGAGTACGAGCCAGAGACTGTCTATGAGGTGGCAGGTGCAGCAGACCACTATCAAGCAGGTTTGTGTCTCACAGCAAACCCTTTAGGATAAGGATTATTTCCTTGTGCAAGAGCTTAATGAGCAGTTCTGCTGATGGCATACTGTCCTAAACTCTCAGTCCAGTGAGACTTTCTACATTCCCCACCAACAGACTTTAATTAGGAAATTAATAAGTGGCTGCAGCAAGGTGTTGAATTTAGTTAACTTCTGTGAGATGATGTTTGAGTAATTACAGTACTCTCCAGAGTCACAGTTCAAAAATAAATTCAGGGGTAACCATTCTCACCCCGTGGAATGTAGATTAACATGAGAAGAAAGGAATGTGCTGGAGATTAAACGTGTGCTGTGCCAACAAAGAAATTCAGTCAACAGTTCCTGGAGTTTGAAATTGATGTGTTGGGTTCTGTGCCTGTTAGGGAGTGGAAAAGGGATCTATGAAACTGCAAGACTAAGATTGTTTTGAATTTCTGTTTTTTTTGTCACCTCTTCTGATTACTAAATGAGCTGTGAAGGATGAACATGTTGTGGTACAAAAACCTGGGAATTCTAAACAGGCCCCTTTTTGCTCCCCCAGTATGCACCACTTGTATTATTTATTCTTTTACACAGTGATCTTGGACTCAGCTATCCTGTCATATTTTACAGAAGCAGTACAGGGCTGATTGGTTTTATGTCCTGTGCTCAATGTATCTTGTAAATGCTTCTTTTCATGCCTCAGTTGTGTGTGATTGAGGGAAAAAGTCCATGCAGAAGGACCTGCTGAAACCTAGCATGGGTTGTTGCCTGCTTCCTGTGTAGGTTAGCAGAGCAACTGAAGGAGAAGCACCACAGAAAAGAACTGATAATGGGTGGGGGTGTTAATGTACTTCATGTTTTCGTTGTTCTCCTCTCCTCTCTTCAGAAGAAAATACGTATGATGAATATGAAAATGAACTTGGGATCACAGCCATAGCTCTTTACGATTACCAAGCTGGTGAGCAAAGCTCTTGTTTTCACCCTTTGGCTTTGAAAACTGTTCTGCATGAGATAAATCTGGATTTTTCCTTAGCCTTTTTATGTCTCTTGCAGCAGCAAATGCAGTCAGGGATTTGGGGGTTGAACAAGAGCACAAATTGAAAATGACTGGGTGCTGTTTGTGGGAATGGTGGGAGTTTGCAAAAAGCTCATTTACTCAAGTGCTGGGGCTGTTAGGAGCCCTTGGCTGTTTGAGTGCTGACCCTGTTGGGCTCTCCCTGCAGCGGGTGACGACGAGATCTCCTTTGACCCTGACGACATCATCACCAACATCGAGATGATCGACGATGGCTGGTGGAGAGGGGTGTGCAAGGGCCGCTATGGTCTCTTCCCAGCCAACTATGTGGAGCTCAGGCAGTAGGGACTGCCACTGCTGCTCATGCCTTAATTCCCCAGCCCACACATCACTTCACACCCTACAGACAGACCACAAGGCTTTCCCGAGGATGGAGGGGGTATATGCATATGGCTTTTATATTTAATACTTTGCTGATGCTTTTTAAAACGTTTATGCCACAGAAATCGCTAATATATTGTAACTACTCCACCTTTCACTGAGGCTCTTGGGATTTATTTTCATCTGGAAACGTTTCTTCTCTGCCAAATTAGCCAAGCCTTTTGGAGGACAGTAGCTGCCTGCTGTAATAGTGCATGTTTTACTTCTAAGTGAGCAGATTTAGTCAAGTGTTCAAGTCTAGTTAGTCTTCCACTAAGCTTTTGCAGCTGAGAAAGTCATGGCTATGGAGGCTGTTTGCATTTCCACCAAGGGGGGGAAGACTGATACTGTCCAATATTTATGGAATATTAATGTTATAAAGGAAACAGTCTGGTACTTTTTCCTTCTCTTTTGAAGTGGAGTTCCTTGGCTCTTGAATTAATTTTTTTTCCTCTTTTTAAATTATTTTTCTTGGTCCTACTCCTCTTGCTCATGTCATCCCAGAGAAGGGCTGCAAACTCCTAGCACAAATTGTCCCAAATTCCTTCACTCTTTTGTTTTTGCTTCACCCTCCTCTTTTCCCAGGAAAACTTGGGAAAGTTACTGTGCAAGTGTTAAGTCAACTAAGGAAATTCCTGCTTGTTCAGAAGGAAACTGGCATCCAGATCTGCAGGAATATTTGCATTGCGTTAAATGGGAGGAAGAGGCAGGAGGGATGGGATTGCAGTTGTGTTCTGTGTGCAGGGCATCCATGCTCACACAAGGAAGGGCCTGCTGTGCGGCAGTGACGTTTTATGGAACAATTTTCAAGTCAAGGAATGTTAATAATTGGATTTGAAACCCATGGAAATGATCTCAATTTTTAAACCAGACAAGAGACTTTTTTTTGTATGTTCAACAGAAGTTGCCATTACTGTTCTACTGAACAACACAATTAAACCTGTTTGGGTTTTGTTTTGGTTTGTTTGTCTGTTTGTTTGGGTTTTTTTGCCAAAACTGAAATTCCTGTCACTCTAGAAAGCTGACCACTGCAGATTTAGGGTCCCTACCAAAGATAGCAAGTTGCATCCAATAGTGCACATGTTCAGTGTCTGTACTGTCTGTTTCCACCTTCTGATTAAAAGAAAAATAGCAAATCTGGTGTAGCAGCTAAGAAAGAAGGCAAAGACTTCTTATCCAGCTCTAAGTTTGGACCAATGGAATATGGAAGGCCTGTACAAGAGGTGAGATGTACAGAGTATCAAGGGAGGAGGCATCATGTTGAACGAGTTGGACAATTGGGACAATCCTTCATAAATGTCACGTGTATCATGGTAATTTTACTATTTTTTCTCCTTTCCATGGTCTCATATCTTCTTGTATTTGCATTACTAGGGTTGGGTTTTATATGCAGTTTATTTTATCCAGTTTTGCATAGAACACCTCATAGGTATATGATTTTTGTAAATTAAATATTCAATAAACTTTTTGAACCATTTGCATGGAATATATATTTTTTTTTTACAATTTTCTTTTGAAAAATCTTAGCATCAAGCTCAGCTTTGTCTTTTGTTTTATGTGCCTGTTACTTCTGCTAAAAACACCAGTGGGCTGCAGGGTTTGTGGCTGTTCCTGGATTTTGGGAATGCTGGTGGCAGCAGGGCATTGGGTGTTCTTGCAAACACAGACGTTGATTACATCAAATAAACTTTTACATCCCTTTAAACCTGTTCCTGCTCTTGTTCGTGGCTGGGTGGATCATTCCCAAGGCTTTGCTCTTCTCAGTCCTGCCTGCAGGAAGGTCCTACCTCACCAAGTGGAGCATCCCTGTGTGCTGGTTTGGCTTTGCAAACACAGACTTGAAGCCAGATGTGATTTTCTGAGACAATCCAGTCTGTACCAGAAGCTTTCCCAGTGCAGCCCATGGATGTTGAATACTCCAAGTCAGCTTCTGCTGGGGTGAAATTCAAGAACTCTTCCCACTTGCTGCAGGCTTTTCCTTGTTAGGAAGGGATGTAGAGCCTCCAAAACTCAGGCTGCAGTAATGTCCATATTTATCAACAGGATGCTCGTGGCGTGGTGCTGGTTTTGTACTAAATTTGAAGAAGCTGCTTCAAATTCCTCTCATGTTGAGCACATTTCTACAGGAGCTGCTGCAAAGTCCCTTGGTGAAAGAGTGAGACATTAATCCATGGGCAGAAGAGAAGAGCAAGAATTGATTGAACTCGAGGCCAAGTGTAGACTACTGCCCTGGATCACTTCCAAAAAGGGAATTTGGATTGAACAAAGTAGCTTCACTTGATAGATTTGTCCCAGGATCCAAGCTCTGACAGAAAAAGAGGCTCTACATCTTCCACTGCCCGGGCAGTGCCTCACACACAGCGAGGGAGCCCTAAAAGGAGGAGTGTGGTGCTCTGGAAAAAACAGGGTCTTTGGCTTCTGTGAAAACAGGGTCTAATGGCCAGGAGGAGTCAGGCAAAATTGATTCCATAATTACTTTTAATTAGCAAAAAAATTAAAATCAGCCATTTCAGCTATTTCTAGCAGAGTTCCCACTTTAAAGAAAAGAAAATGATCCTTAGAGGGTTGGGCTCACATGACTTCCCAGGCCATTGTTTGCAGTTCCTGATGCCAGGTTTTGGCTTCTGGAAGTCTCAGGCAGTGCAGTAAAAATGCACGGTGACAGAGATACTGAAATTGAAAGCTAAACAAGATTTGTCAGTTTTCTGGCCTGCAAACTCCACTGCATGAGGAGGAGTCCTAAGTGAGGAATAAACATCAGGCTAACAGCGAGTCAGGAGCTGGGGCATCGCTGGGAATCTCATTTATTTGGATTTTCTTTTAGGAGGTCTGGAAGGCCTCGAGAAGGTTTGGAGAAGCTATTTTGCTTTCCTGTCCCCCCGGTGCCATTATTATTGCCACCAGTAATTATTGGCCTTTCTTTGAAAGCAAAGCACAGACAGAGTAACCATGGGTAGGTCAGCAGTACAAAGACATTCCCAAAGCAGCCTTTTGTTGAATCTTGGTTGGGGATTGGCATTGGCTGAAGCTTTGGAAGGGAGGGAGCTGTCCCCTGAGCCGAGAGCCGCTCTTTTTTCCGTGGGTGAGTTCACCCTCCCAAGCACCACTCAGAGCTCTTGTGTTCCACACCAGAGCCAGGGGCAACCGGGTCACCCAGAATAAAATGAGGAAGTGCCTCTGTGGGCAAGGTCAGCCGAGGGAGAAGTGCAGGAGAGTCAATTCTGCAGCCAGGTGTCCTTTCCCAGGTGCTGGCCATCCTTTCCTTGCTCATTCCACTCAGCAATGTGTGCTTATTTAACCAGGTGCTCATTTACACTTGTCCTGCTCCCGCCACGTGTTGATATTGGTGCAACATCCCTGCTCCTCTGTGCCAGGCAGCCCTGGACACTGGTACATCCCAGCCTGGAAGGTAGCTCAAGTTTAGGATCAATTATTATTGAAATTATGTAGAATTATTCAATTATTTAAAGTCCACATTGATGAGGCGCTTGGGGACATGATTTGGTGGAGGACTTGGCAGTGCTTGAGGGAATAGATGATAGAGGACTTTTCCAATCTAAACAATTTTCTGAGTATTCCCAGGCACACAGAATGCTACTACAATTCCTGGAAAAATACAAGCTACCTTTTTACCCTGAATTCATCTGTATGGCAGCTATGAAATAATTTTAAATTCCTCATTAACCAAGTCTCTTATGGCTCTACCTCCCTTGTGTTTGCACAACAGAGCAGAAAACTTTTACGTGGTCAGCAAAGCACTGATAAAAATAAAGGCCATAAAATTTCAGTCTCAAACATAGCCTGGAGGTATTGCAAGTTGATAACAAGATTTCTCTACTGAATATTGTGTGTTAATTCCAGTGCAATCTGGAAACAGATCCTCCAGTGAGTTCATTCTGAGTTCTGCTGCTTTTAAAATTGCATTGTCGCTAATTTGCACTGGAATCACTTTTCCATCTATAAAGCCCAGTTACCAGTCTTGGCCTTCAGCTTTTGTTGCTGATAACTTCAAACAAATCCAAATGTTCTTGCATTTAGATTGGATATCATGAGGGAAAATACGGAATTTCATCTATTCAGAAAAAACAAGAGATCACTCAGGAAAAAGGTGTCCTGAGTATAAAAAAAAAAAAGAAGTCAGTGGTACAGCAAAAGTATTCAACAATTCTTAGACTTAAACCCCAGACAAGCCAGGACTTATTTCTGTGGGAGGTTTTATGTGATCCTCCATTTGGAGTGCAGGGATAAAACTGAGTCTTGTAACAAGCCCAAGAATCTCAAACAATGAGATAAAACTTGTGTTTTCAGAAGTGCAAATTAGCAATACAATGAAATGTTTGGCACAGTCCACTGGCGTCCTGACAGGTGTCTCTGTTGCCCTTTAGTGAATCATCCATAACCACACATTTGTTTCCAGTTTGGTTTTTTTTTTTTTTTTTTGTAAATCNTTTTTTTTTTTTTAGTAAATCATTGATTTTGCCTTTCAAATCTCTGAAATGTCTCACAAGGTTTCTTACTGTGGTTAATTTGTTTTTTCCAGTCTGGTGGAGGATCCTTACTTGAGAACATTTCCTCTACCTGTTATTTAATATAAAAAAAATTAAAAAGGAAATGCATGTGGAAAAAGGATATCTTCGCTAAAGATTTTAGGTGTTATAGAAACTGCTATAAATTTTCTGCTATCCTTGCAGACAAGCTGAATTTTTCCCCCAGTGACCTTTAGCTGTTGTCTTTCTTTCTTAAAAACAAGCAAACAAACCCCAAAACAAGCCATCAAAACAAACAGAACCTGAAGGCAAGGACCAAATGGCACTTGTTAGCAGGAACACTGGGGCTTGTGCAACCTTGAATTTAATCCCTAAGGAGCTGCAGATGACTATTTTATTGCACCTATTTTGTGCTAACAAGAGGATGCAGAGCTGTGCAGAGGTGGAAATTTTCTTTCCTGAACAAACTTTTGCACCTTTTCTCTGGTGTTCATTAATGCTGCAGCCAGGCTTTAGGTTTGGCATCTTTTAGGTGCAATATCCCAGGTTTTCTTTCTCTGCTTCAGAGCTTAATTTGGTGCTTCAGTATTAATCTAATTAATAGTTTTCAATACAATCATAAAACCCTGGAATTGTCTGGGTTGGGAGGGACCTTAAAACCCATCTCATTCTCCTTGCAAGACACTTTCCACCAGCCCAGGCTGCTCCAGGAAAGGGGGTTGGGATCCCTCCGTCCCAACCAGCCCACAGGTCTGGCAGAAGAGTTCACAAGAAGGTGCCCCAGGATAAATTGTGTGCCATGAGGAATAAATCCCAGGCTGTTTCCTGCAGGACACCCCAGCACAGCCCCATTCTCCTCCCCATTTCCCCATTTGGGCTCCCTCCCCGTTTCCAGCCTGAATCCATCCTCAGCTGGTGACGAATTATTCCAGGGCCAGCATTCCCTTCAGTCACCCCCTCCCCTGGCAGTGAGGGGAAAAATCAGACACCTCCTTCCAGCCTCCCATTTTCTGTTTAAACAGAGCGAGTCCTTGCCAGCCCTGCCCCAAGTCCCGCTTCCAGCACAGCAGCTGATCCCCACCCTTATCCCACTGATCCTGCTGCTGCCAAGCTCCTGTGAACACCCTCCAGCCACTGACATCGATGAGGATTTATTCCTTGTTCAAATTCCTTGCCTTTTTTTGTGGCTGGGTATTGTGCACGTCTTTGCCAACCCAAATATCTCTTCTTCCCTGTCCCCTCCGACAAAGTGGTCCCGTAGAATTCCTGGCGGGATTCTCCGCTCGGTGCGTGTACTGCAAGCAGATTTTCCCTGTTCCCGTGGTTCTGGGCTTTCCAGCTGATTTTCTTTGGGATAAACCAGCCTGGTCAGCAGCACAGACAGGCAGCATACAGAGGATGAGCTCTGCTGCGGGTGGCTCTGTCCTCAAGGGTCGCAGAACAGCACCAAGGTCAGTGGCTGGAGCGGGGATGTACCCACAGGGTAGAACCAAAGGTGTGTCCATGGTCTGCTCTGAATGCACAGAGAGGGGAGGAATTGGCCTCTGGAAGAAAATTCCTTTCCTAAAAAGTGAAAAGTAGCTTCAGAGAGTCATCTGCCCTTGCTTTGTGCCTTCTCTGCAATGCAGAAAATTATCATTTTTGGAGATTTCAAATGACCCCAGGTGAAGCGTACACCTGTAAATGTCTGTTACTGGGGCACTAAAAGTCTTACAGGTGAGCCAGGTGAACCTACAGAATGCTGCACACACTAAAGCTGACACACCCACTGCTTTCGAAAGAAAGAAAATTGCTGAGACAGAGCAAACAGAGAGCAGGGGATGCAGCACAGTTTGAAAAAAAAAATCTGAACATAATGGTATTTCTTTGCACTATTTGACTACGCTCAGATAAAAATGAGGTGACTGTTCACTTGTCAGCACTGTGACAAGTAAATGGTAAGTGATAAATACATTAATAACAAACACGTGAAAATGATGAGTTCTGTTTCAAGCCCCCTTTCTGTCTGATCTCTTAGAGCTCTCACCTTGCCTTGCCACTGCAGGTCTGACCCCAAAGGAGACCCCAAGCTGCACCACAGGGTCACAAAAAAAGGACAGAAGAACGACAGAGCCCCAGCAGTTCCTCACTCGGGATTATCTAGAGGCGGGTTGGGTGGAGAGAGCCAGACTTGGCCACTCCCTGAACCCAGCAGGGAACACCCAGAGGCATTCAGGTAACGGGAGAACACCAGTGGAAAAGAACCCATTAAAACATGAGGTAGATTTTGAGGTTTCTGTATATTGTATTCTCTTCAGATTTCCAAAGCAAACAGGTACACGGCGACATTGATTCCAGTACAGGTTTAAGCACATGCAACACTGGTGTCCTATCTGTACATTGTTTTCTAAGGCTGCTCAAGGACCTTTACATTGAAAGCATACAAGAACTCAGACACACGTGCACGGATTCCTCCTGGCATCAGTCCTGAGGAAAAAAACAACTGGAATTTTACTGGAGAAACCAAACTTCAGCACTGCAAGCACATCAGGGAAATCTCCCCTAGCTGTTCTGAACTGCTTCCTAACCTCACAACTCACTTTTTTTTTTTCACAATTTGGAGCTGAGCAGGCTGTTGTTCATCAGGTTGTAGAGTCAGAAATGGTTCGAAACAGTCCAAGGTTTACAGTACTAGAGACAAAACCTGTATTCCCATTAAAAACCATGCTGGATGCAGATGAAATATCACATGGAGATGCTGACATTCAAAACAGAAAACTGAGAAAACATAAGCACAGAGAGACCAGAAAACACATTCAAGACTTCTCATTTGTGTATAATTTGTGTAATTATACAGTCAGCCTTTCTGTGACTTAAATACTCAGGCCAACCTAAATAATAACAATACAAAATTTTCTAAAACGGCTTCTTGTAGAAAGAATGACAGTAGTTGAAAGTAAATAAATAAATATTTTTAAAGGTCTGATATTGCTCTGAGACAGTGTCCATCAGGTTCCACTAGATGTCAGTGGCACAGAACCAGTTTGTGGCAGACTTAATGGCATCAAGTCCACTTGGTTTATTTATCATTGTTACCCCATCTGTGAAACACAGCCCATGTCAACTGTACCAACCACCCAGGATTTATGGCAGTGAACTGAACCCAAAATAACAGTCTCATCTCATTTCATTTCCCCCCTCTTGCTTGCTTGATTTGAATAGAAGGCTTGAAATCAGGCTCACAATGCCAAAAATGTAGCGAGATAAGGTCTGAATCACTGCGGCTCCTCGGTGTTTCCTAAAGCAGTGACATGGAGCTCACATCAGCCCAGCATTCTCTGTTTGTCAGGTACTGAACACCTTGAAGATAAAGCTTTTTATGTGAGATACAGTGTAGCTGATCAAGGTGGAAAATTATAAGGCACGTACAATATTTTTGTTGTTCTGTTTTGTTTTTTTTTAAAAAAAAAAACCCCACACATCCAGAAGTGTTGTTACAATCGTGCTACTCGGGGTGGTCCAGCCAAGGACAGAGGGGATGAAAGTCCATGAAATGCAGGAAAATACCGGGAAAAAAAAATACAGAAAAAAAATACAGAAAGCAAAGAATAAAGCAGAACACATTGATACAATGTACACAACGACAGCAAAGATCAACTCTTCTCATTTCTTTGGCCAACAAGCAGTGACAATTGCAAAGCATTCTTTGTTTTGCACTGGAAATACCTGACTTTATTTGAATACACAGATGTTTGCCACAATACCTGAAATAAATGAATAAAAAAAAACCCCAAAACAATCACGCAGGTTCTAGTTTATGTTTTTAACAAAACGAAGGTGCCAAGTAATTGTTGTTGGGAAATTATGAGAGAAATAATAACAGTGGGCTACAAAAATGATGAGCTAGAACAACAACTGAGAAGAGAGTCATAGTTAAGGAACATATGAAACAAAACAGTTCTAAGCATTTATTACAATATCTTAGAAAATAAAAAACTCTTCATTGCATCATCATTTAAAGACCGAAAATCAAATCTTTAACTTAAGCCAAAAGATGTCAATTGTTTCCTTGGTTGTTTTTTTTTTGTTTGTTTGTTTTTCCATTCGCAGCCTTGTTTATTCACAGTACAAACAGAGCCCGCTGGTACAGATTTTAAAGTCACAAGGTGCACAAAGTAGGGCAAGGAGCGCTATTCCCTCCTTCCCTCTGCAAAGCTGCTCTGCCCCGGAGAAACCCCAGCCCCCCGGTGAAATAAAAACCCTAAGCCTTCACTTTTCAGTGCCTCATGAAATTGCAGAGCAGCAGCAGCAGCAGCGCTAAAGCACGGGGCGTGCGTTCCCCTCCCCACCCCGCACAAAGAACATTCCGCGCATTTCGGAATTCCACCTTAAGGCAAAAAAAAAAAAAAAAAAAAAAAA
>VWYI01041010.1:67685-91802 GCA_013399455.1 Anthoscopus minutus
AAAAAAAAAAATCAGGTAATGCAGTTTTCTGCCTCTCCCCTTCGAAATTTCCTGTTTTTCCAGATTTTAAGCATGACCTCTGAAATTCAGTAAATGAACAGAACATTCGGCATAAGAAATGCTTTAACCAAAAAAAAGGAATAAACAGGAAATGCCTTTCCCAACAATAAATCAATAATTTTCCCATATTTCTATCTACATTTTGTTAAAGCATTTTATGCGTTTTCAATAACAAATTGCAACTTTTTTTGGCAACTTATTTTTTTCTTTTTTAATAAAAATCCAGACAGTGTTCTCTGCAATCAGAACCACACCCTTAGTGCAATATTATATTTATTTCTTACAGTAATTTTGGTTGCCATACAAGAGTATTAAGGATTGGGGAAAAGTGCAAGTTACAGGAGCTTGATTTTTTTTTAATCAGTTGAAATAAGAAGAATTAAAGCACAAAAATTACAGCAACATAGATAACGTGAACACAAGTTGTTACACAAACTATAGCGAGAAACATATTAGTATCTAGAAAAGAAAAGAAAAAATGTAATGGAAAAATTATCAATATTTGTGGCTTATACACATAATCATCGCCAGATCAACTGGGTAATGCTTTTTAAGAACTGAGAGGAAAAGAAAAAAAATCACTATTTTTTTATTAACTTAAGTACCACAAATAATTAACTTCTTTGTGATATGTAAATTCTGTAAATCAACAGTCACATCTAGTCATTTTATAATATATGAATTAAACTTAAAATGTTCTCAGACACCTAGGGCAAGGAGTCTGTGCAGTTATACACAATTTACATATTGTAAGATTTTGGTATTGTATACACAAATATTACAGAAACTAGGCATGTAAATGCAATTTATTTAAATTACAGTATATAAACAAAAGTTGATCCTAAAACCCAGAATATCATAGATCTCTAACGACTTTTTTTTTTTCACTATCAGAGTAGCATGAAAGAAATGGGTCTTCTCTCCTCCCCCCTGGTGAAAATACTCAGAGGCCACAGCGTTATCTGTTACTATTGCTTTCTTTTTTTTTGTTCCAAACCACCCCTCAGAGCTGGAGACCAAACTCGACATGGCAAAGGTGCATTCTGGTGGTCCAAGTAGGTTCCCCCAGGTCTCCTTACCTTTTTGCTTCATAGGACATGTGAAACATAAAACTATTCCCTTATAGCTCTTTCATCTGCCCTTTTCTACTCACTTTGTACCTGCTCTTGGAGTACCTGAAGAGATGCACGAGCAGGAGCCACACCTCTGTGAGGAAGGGACAATCTCACCTGGGAGTTACTGGGTGTGTCAGAGCTTGCTCAGGGCAAGTTCAACCAACAGGAAGGTTGTGATCCAAAAAAAGCAGCTTTAAAAGTCAACTTCTACGTTTTTCTTTTACTACTGTATTTATTTCCTAACGTATTTCTGGCACGTGTTATAGAGGTAATAGCAACTGTACCCAAAGAAACAACAACAAAAAAAATTTAAAAAAAGAGAAAGCATGGCATCAGTGGTTTATTTACTGAATTCTGTTGTATCACCAAATGGAAGACAAACAATGGCTAAATTACCTTTTTTTTCCTTTTTTTTTTTTTCACTTCTTTAAGTGTGTGATGGCCTCAAGTTGCCTGCATCGACCTAACTGAGTGGAACTGCCATTTTCTACACCTCCCATGGAAAAACTCAGCACTCCTCAACAGCAAAACGCCTCGGTGCTTCGTTTTTATTAAAAGGTTCCTTGGAACTCCTCAAATACAATCAGAGTGCAGTAACAGATGTTAAGTCAAAAGATTTGCTGTTCCATAAAGGGGGCAGGAGGCTTAAATAAGTTGATTTTTATGAGTTTCCAATGCGTTGGTAACTGTAACCACTTTTGAAGAAATATTCATCCTCCTCTGTAGAAGTTCTAGCAAAGATAGAAAATATAACACAGCTCTGCTGGTTCAGATGCATCCAAATGAGGTTGATTTTAAAAAGGTCAAGACTTTATAATTATTCCACAGAAATAGTAGTAAACCACAAAAAGTTTTTTTTTCTTTTTTTTTTGTTTGTTTTTTTTTCTGTTTTTAACTTCCTAGCACTGAAGTGGCACAAAGGCTGCCCAGTAGACCAGCCACTTATTTTCTTAAAATATTGTGCTTATAAACTATCTGTACAACTATTTAAACTTGCAGTAAAGAAAGATATTTAAAATGCTAAACTTTATGTACTCATACTAGGGCTGTTGCAGACCTAATTAGACACTTGTTTGTGAGCAAAAAATAATCACAAGAATAAAAAATTAGAGATAGGCTGGACCATATCAAGGACCATATCAAGGAAAGAAAGTTCAGGTACCTTGCAAAATGTAAGAGAACCTGAAAGTTTGGTAGGGAGGCAGTTTAGCCATCCACATCCAATTTACCCACCCATGAACATCTTGAATATTCTGTCCAGACAGTCCTACAAAGCTCACAGATATTCAGAGGTGTTAATTACAAGAGGGAGTTCAAACATTTAGAGAGAGACTTGTTAACTTGAAAGTTGAAAAAAAAAAATTATATTTCTCTTTTTTAAAACAAAGCCATGTGAACCAGCTGTGGGTGTTTCTCCCCTGCTGATAGAAGTCTCCCAGAAAGTTCTCTCTGCCTCGCTCCCAGCCCTGGATTCTGGCAGGGTGCTCCCACTTTTCATGCCAAGGAATGGGCTGGGGTAAAGTGTCCAGCCCCCTGTCCTTGTCCAGAGCCAGTTCCTGCCAGCAGTGATAAAATGAGAACCTGGATCCCTCCCCAGCTCTCCTGGCTCTCAGAACATGCACACCCTGAGACACTCGACAGCTCTTAGCATCTTGGCATCACCTCTCTGCCTCCTCTCAAATAGCGGAAGCATTTCCATTCCTAACAGGCTGAAATCCCTCTCTCTCTTCAGATCCTGGCACGCTTCCCACAGACTTCAATGGGAACATTCATCTCTCTTCTCCTTCCTTCTCGGCCTGCTCTTCAAAATACCCAGGCACTTACCATTCACTGAATTAAACAGCACCTCTTAGGGCTCAGCCTCTCTCAGTGTCTCACTGTCAAGTCCCAAAGCTGTGCCCACACACTAAAGTTTTTCCTGCCTTGTGGGTTTAATATTTTGACTCAGCAGCAGTTGAGCTGGTTTGAGAATTCGGGGGGGGGGCGTCTCAGGTTCAAACAAGCTTCACTTTGCTGTATCTCTAAGTGTGGTCCCTCCTCAGCCTTTACTCAACATCTGCACCGTCCTACAGGCCACGCCAATGGAGCATGCACAGAACTTGTTCTGCCACCTTGGAAGAGTGCTAAATACCACTGCAGAAATAAAGAAATACCAGGTAAAACAGAGCAAGGTTACCTTTGGACTGACTCCAGCAGAACCACCAGCATCACTGCCAACAAATCAGGGAGCTATGCCAGTAAAAAAAGAAGAATATGAACTCCTGTGCCCACCTCAATATCCCTGCTACTGATAAAACTGGGTTTGAGTGGCAGTGGAGCATCCTGTCCTCTTAAAATGAGTCAATGGCTGGGGAAGGAAGCCTGCATGGACACTGAATGTCAAGACAAAAATGAAATAAAATGCAATTTTTTTTCTTTCAGTAAAAGAAGCCCTGAAATGTTTGCAATTTAAAAAGAAAATCATCATGTGAAGGTCCTGGCCAAGGGCAGTATCAAGAGTTTTAAAGTTAACAATTGTCTCTCTCACATCTCCCCACAGCTTTGAAATAAATTGGCCCCACTTCTTTAGCATCTTTAGGTTTGTGTTTGGGCATGTAGCAGACAGTCTGCATCACCTGAATACCAGGAATTCATCTGTTTTCCCCCTCCCCCCCCCCTCAATTTTGCTGGCACTCGCAGACGGACAAGGCATTTGGGTTATGTCAGTACCAGCCCATCTCTAGTTATCAACAGAAGTTTGTGAGGCAAAATAGCTATTCTTATCTGTCCAGCAGCTGCTTCAAAGCTCTTTCTATGTTCATTCTGTGCCCAACTCTGGTCACTCCAAGGTCTATCAGATCTTCCTTCTGTAGATTTGGTAAATGTGTGCCATCTATTTCATTGTCCATAAATGTTTCTTTATGTTCACCTAAGTTTAGACTTTCCAACCAATCTGCCACATCTGGTTTAGTCCACAGGTGGACAGGCTTAGTTGTAAAAGGCTTATTTGAGATTGGCTGTTGTAATATTGAGGGAGAAGGAGACCTGCTGCGCCCTGTGGTCAAGCCAAATAAGTCCCCTGAAGGGGGCTGGCTGGGTAGGCTAAATACATCAGACAGAGTTGGAGAAGGAGATGAGGCTGAAGCAGAAGCAGTCAGAGGAGCAGGCAGGATGTCTTTATTAATCTCTGTTGGTGAAACCACAGGGCTGGGAGCGTGCCTTGCTCCTGAGGTCCTGCTGTCATAGTCTGGGGACCTGCTCTGCAGTGTGATCGGCTGGCTGGCTCCAGGTCGGACAGTGAAAGTGATTGTTGTACTTCGTGTACCTGAGACAGTACTCATGACTTCCGTGCTCCTGCAATTGCAAACAGACAGGTACAGTTAGAGCTGTTGGCCACCAGGATGGCCCCATCAGCACGTGGTAGTTACAGCATGGGAATGCTTGGGTAGTTTAATGTTTTAACTGGAAGTACAAAAACTGTATCATTAACTCTTTCCCAGAAAACCAGCACCAATGGGAAGCCACAGTTAAAGACAAACTTTGCTTATGAACAGTCCAGGGAAAAAGCACCTTCCAGAGCACATTCTCTCCCTATGTAATACTTGCTCCCAAATCAGCTCCTGGTTAAATGAGAAATGCTGAGTGGAACAAGCACACCAGCACTTTGTGCTTCCCGCGACCAGGAACTGATTTTTCATTTTTGCCATGCGGAGGGTTGGAATCCTTCAGTTCTGGCTTTATACATAACATAGCTAACAGCAGTAGTTGTGGAAAGTTTCAGGAGCACTGGATTTTGGATCTTTGGGCTTCACTCAGTGAATTTTGCAGAATGTTTGTAGTACTGTTTGTTTATAGAATAAGCTGCTCTTATTTCCCTTTCTATCCACGCTTTAGAAATAAAACAGTCCTTCTAAGGTGCCTAAAATGTCTCAGTGTCTATTTCCTTCCACAGAGAAATTATACTCTGGCAGTTTCACTACAAAATTAAGGAGACAAAATTCTTGTTCCTATGCATGACTGGAGGTGATGTTGCTGGGATCAAGTTCTGCTTAAAGAAAATGAGTTTCAAATTACGAATGGAGCAGGAATGAATCTTGCTGAGAGGCTTGCTCTGATGCTCAGCCTGACAGGGTGGATGAAGGAACATGACCCCCTGCTTCTGCCTGCTGGCTAGAGAAGCAAATTTAGAAGGTTTGGGTCTGTTCATGTCATCAAGGCTTGACCTCACAGCCCTTGCTCCCATGGGAAGAGCCTGCTAGTCAGTGCACACACTTCAGGACACTCAGAGCCCTCAGATGCCTGGAGTTCAGTGTTCTCTTCAGAAATAACCTGCCAACTGTGAAAATCTTCAGACAACTAATTTACAGCACTTGCAGACCAAAGGAAGGGTTTATTTATCCTGGAAATAATGCCATGGAGTCCAGAGGATGATATGGCTGATGCTGTACTGAGATTTCCAGGGCAGACCATGAGAGAAACCCTCTGTTTCTTAGTGCCACATTGTCCCCAGGCCTGGCCTGTCCTGCCTGAGCAGAACTGAGGAGGGCTTGGGTGCATGATGTCAGATGGAAATGCTTCCATTAATCCAGCAGATTCACTGCGGTGTAGAAAAGATCTCAAGGAGCTGAAGGAAAAGCAGGGTAACAGCAACATGAGGCAGTGCTAACAAACAGGTTATTCATCTCTTTCTCCCCCACTGCAGCCCTGAGCCGCAGACAGCGATTCCCTGGCTGGCTGCTGGCTTTGGAGAGCCCTGAGAGTGTTCCCTGAATCACCCCTGGGGTTTTGGCACTTCCCCACCAACCCAGAGCCCAGGGAAGTGCAGCTCTGCCACACCGATGTTCCTGCTCCCACCTCGGCAGGTCCCATTCAAATAAAGCTCCCCCTCATGAGAAGAGCACCGAGAGTAACTTTTGAGAACACACATCTAATTCACACCAACATTCCCACTGATTTCCCACAGGCTGTTCCATGTATTTCAATGGGAACAGGGGGATCTCTTTGGAAGATTGGTACTTCACTTAAAATCCAGCAGGAACCAAGGTTCCAGCATTTATGGCTTTGTAATTTAACAAAGAAAGGAAACACTTGGCAAGGTTCTGAATGGCTCCTGTGATGTTCTTGGCACCTAATGGCTCTCATTGTCTTCCAAGGCTGGAGCTAAGCATTCTTACAAATACAAAGTCTGTGGCAAGAGGCTATTAAATTCTGCTAACCAAGGGGAGCAAGTTATTTCCACCTCCTTTACCTCAGCATTAGGAGTCTCACTCTCATTACTAAGGCATGATATAATTTAAAACCAACAAAAAGCCTATTTTGAAAAAAGTTGGGGTAGTGCTATCCTAGTGACGGCAAGTGTGAGCTTTGTATAAATAGGGAAATGAGTCCCTGATCTTTACCTGCAATCACCCTTCTACTTAGCTTTCCTGTCTTGCAAATACTAGAAATTAGGGTTTTGTATTTACACCCATTGTGGCAAGATCAAATGGATGATGAAAATCCACCTTCTTTTATTCTAGGTGATGAAAGATAATTTCTACTGCTTGACTGACAACTCCAGGCTCAGTGCTTTGCAACTCACTTTTGCTGCTTCTCCTTGAGACCGCTCCTCTTAAAGACTCCCTGGCCAGCCTTGTTCAAGAAATTACTGTTGCTCTTCCCTTAAATAAAGGATGATAAGACAGTGAAACAAACCCCGCAAAAGTAAAGTCTGTGCTCTCATTTGAAGTATTCCTTGGCTGATGTTCCCTAACTTTCCCAGCTCCATGGGCAGGAATACCCAGGGTGAGCAAAGCATCTCAGGCATCCTGGTCCTTTGCTTCCTGTCAGCCTGGATCAAAGCATGGGCTTCACATGGCTGCAAGCAGCAGCAGGAGGTCTGAGAGCATCTTGCTTTTTCCAAGCCAGAGATTCAGGGCTGCTGATTATTAAAACAAAACTCTGGGATAGTGATAACATTTTTTTTTTTTTTAAGTTTAGCTGATTGCAGAACTTTCAACACCAGCTCAGTTTGTAGCCATGTGAGTGCTCTGCTCTCGTGGTACAGGCACAGCCCCAGTGAAGCTCAGGCAAATCTGCTGAAGCACTTCCAGGCTTCCAGTTCCATGCCTTTCACTCCAGGATTATTTTCCCATGCTCTTTTCCCCCTTTCCCACCTGCCATATCAACTCCATTCTTTCATGCCACACTGTAATTGTAATCCAAGGGAAATAAACAAGGATATTTATGTAGCTCCTATGCATCCTAAATTTTAATTTACAACATTTCCCATACGATTTGGGGTGCAGACACAGCCTTGAAACCATCATCTGTCTTGCATTTTATGGTTGATTGGTACCCTGGTCAATTAGGAGCAGGCACATTCCAGATGGAGAGGAGGCATGGTTTGTTGTGTTATGAGGTTTCCAGATTTTTAATCAGAGCAATTTCTTATGCCTTATTTGATCATCTGTTATCCTAAACAAGTTAAATCTATATTAAACCTGCCAAACCTCAGATTTCATTTTAAAAAAGGTGAAAAGTCTGATAATTATTTTAAATAAAATTTGTTCTATTAGAACCAGCATATGGTGGTAATTTATAAACATTGCTGCTGTGAGCCTGCACTGATTGCAATGCCCATCATGTTGCCTCATATTAAAATCAAAATATATAACCTATATGTCGGAACCATGTGACCTCCAAGTATAAAAGCCATCACCATAGCTTTTAGGCAAGAAATTCTTTTAAATTTTAAATTATATTTGCAAGATTCAAATTTACTGTTAACTTAATATCAGAAGCAAATCAGTGCATCAGCTCCCATGGAAAAATAAAAACCCTACCTTATTCTCAGCTCCTGGGAGCTGTTTTACCATAGAACTTTCCAGAAGATTTTCTGGTTCTGACACAGTTTTTCCATTGCATCAAAGGAAAATCTCTTAAAAACCAAGAGGAGCAACAAGTGGAGTCAAAGTATAGGGGTACTGCAAGAAATTACATTTTTACAGATCTTGGAGGTCACACAAACCCCAGCTTTGCCTTCACCCCTTAATATTTTTACTTTGTTGTCAGAGGCAAATTGTATGACAGGAAAGTAAGCCAAGAATTGTCTGTTTTGGGGGCAGATGAAGAACAAGAGCTGACGTAACGACTGGCAGGATCCAGAGCTCCTCACCACAGTGTTATTTTGGGGAGAAGAATTGAGAGATGCTCGGTGTCTGCTGCCACTGAGGAGCAAACGTGAAGGTCTGTGGGAGTCTATCTGTGCAGGAGCAGGAGTTTCCACGTCAAATGTCCAGAAAGCAGTGGGAAGGGGATGGTGCTAGGCCAGGAGGCAGCTCATTCCTCTCTGCTTGGGTAACTGCAGGGAAAAGGGAAGCTGAAAACGGGGGTAATCCCACAGCTTTCAAGGACAAAAGGTGACCGCACAGGCTGGTTTGTCTTTACTTTTAGCCTGACACAGGTGACAAAAACTGTATTAATCATCTCTCCCCACTCCTCCACCTCCTAAAATCTGGCTATATCTGAAAAGTCCTGCCCCTTGTTTAGGTGCTCAGACGCATTCAGGAATCTGTTCTTTTGTGCTCATATTACCAACATATTTTCTGAGCACCCCTCTGACGAATGTGGCTTTTATTTCACCTTGAGATCCTAGGTCCCATTTGAGGATGACTACCACTTCTGGATTAGGATGGTCTAATCCACGCTGCACTGTGAGAAACAGAGTCACCACCCAAGTCACTGAAATGCAATAGCAATGAGTGAGCTTTAAAAAGCAGCAGAATGTACAACATAGAATAGTCCATGTTTTATGGTTGGCACTTACTTCATGGCACTTCAGCATGGCCCTCCTCTGACAACAGCAGTCATGACAGCAAATGAAAATGACAAAATGCAATGACTGAAACACTGCAGAAATCACTGACAAAGCAAGTAGTCCTGTGAAATTGGCTTGCAAACAGTTAACAACATGAAATGAGTGTAATAGGAGAGCAAGTAAAAAATCAAGGCACTTACTTCATCCTCTGCCAAACCCAGACATCCTTTATGATAAACCAAATGTAGGATCAGTCCCTATAAAGGACTCACTACTAAGAAATGTTCTGACTTACCTGTTTGTGGAAAAATAAAAGGAACTTTTCCAGATACTCTGGAAAAAACGAATTCATTGATGGCCAAAACCACTGGCCAGTTTCATTTTTAAAACTTGTTATTCCAGCACAATGCAGGTTACTCTTCCTAGAGGACTCAGTTCCACAGTACCCCCACATTTATCATGAGTATTTCCCACCAGCAGTGATGCCAATGTGCCCCAGAGGCCATAGGATTGTGCAAACATAGCTGGACAAACACAGAAAAACTGAAAGCGTTTCTCCCTCTGGCAAAGCCATTGATCATTTTGGTGCAGCGCTGGTGGAGAGCGGCAGGAGCTGCTGGTTCATTATTCCTTATCAGTGCTCCAGAGGCATGGAGGGAAGGAGGATGCTGTGTTCCCTGAGGGCTGAGCTGTCTGTCCGTGGCAGCCACCAGGTTTATCCTGCCTCAGCCACATTGCCTTTAGTCCCTGGATCTCAGGGGCTGGAACCTGATGGCTGTGTTGCTACGCAACTGCTGGGTCACAGGCAGAACAAACACTCCTCCTCTCTCCCAGGGAAAGCCCTGCTCTGCTCTTCTCCCAGTTCTTTCATCAGGTCCCTATGAAAGCCAGGGGCCTCTCAAGTGGATTTATAGCACTGCTGTATTTATGGCATCGTGCTTGACACATCCCGTCCTCCTCGCCCGCAGGAGAACATGGATAAAGCAGGTTAAAACTTCCATCACCAAAACTGATGGACATAATTCCTCATAGTAAATAATGGCCAAAACTGGGAGTGGGATCTGGAGCTCTCTTTCTGAACCTTGTCATCAAACCCTTTAATTACACTTTAATCAGTACAAAGCAAGCAAGCGCATCTTCTCCCTCCTTTCTCCTTTTCCCTCTCCTACTGGGCTCCTTTTTCCTATCCCACAGGCTGGTCACTGCCACTGAGGAGCAGATGGTTTCCAGCCAAGCATTTCCATGCTCTATTTAAAAATCTTGTAGCTCAGTGTTTCCATAAGAACCACAAGAAAACTATAAATACACCATGGAAAATGATTGCTAAACCAAGGTGCAGAGAATAAAAGCAACTTTAGGGTGGTTTTAATGTAATAATTGAGAAATGCTGTTCAGGAATGATCTCTTCCTAATCCTCATTTATCAAAAACACATAAAGAAGTTGTTTTCATGAGTTACTACAGCCAGCCATTACCCAACTATCTGTAGTTTAATTCACCCTATGCCACCCTAACAGGGCAATTGCCCTGAGTGAACCCCAGTTTTACATCTACAGGCTGTGCAAAGAGAATTCCTATTGGGATTTAGGATCCCAATCTGGTCTGTAATTTCATGTATGGCCCCACAAGCAGATACATATTTTTAATTTCATCAGCCTGCCTGTGCTGTGAACACCGCCCAAGCAAGCCTGTGAATGCTGTTCCTATCTATAACACTTCCCAATCCCTTTCCTTGGCTGAAGGATAGGAACAGACTCATTTATTATCACTGCTCTGTTCACGGAGCTAACAAGTTGTTCTTTAATTCAGCAGAATCCCTGCTTTTTGTGAGCCAAAATTCCTTGTTCCTTTTCTAATGCTACCTTACAGGTAAGGGCTGCAAGCTCAATAATTGGTTGTCAGAAGCTTTAGAGTATTAGGGGGGGGGGAAATACCAAGGAACTGCTGGAATTTTACCTTTGAAATTTAAACATTAGCTTTTACACTTGAAATTTTCACAAGATGGTATTCCTTGGTCATAATATTTGACAGCTTTGTAAAAAAATTGTCAGTCGTGCAGTCAGGCTAGAAAGGCTGTTATTTCTTCAACTTTTAGAGAGATAAAGCAGGAGTAAAAGCAGTAAAAAAAACCACAGTGCTTCTGATTCCACAAATGAACGTGTCCATTTCCATCTCTCTGCTTTACCCTCATTGAGATGAAGAAACACTGCCTGCAGCACCTTTTCAGACACACTTCCAGCATCTGTAGATTGCTGGCTCTCTTCTGCTGTCTCCTGGATTATCATTTGCTTAAAAAAGAAATCCCTAGCAACCTTTCCTGGTGGTTTTAGCAGCTTCAATCCAGCTCATAATTAAGATGTAATCACATCAATTCGGAAAATGAAAGGAAACAAAACCCATTTTTCTCGTCTCCTGTTCCCACTGGGAATGCTGGGGAGGTGGTATTTTCTCCTGCAGTCAAATGACAGCCAAGAGTTTTGCTGCTCTTTGCCACTGCCAACTTATCCCATTAATTCCTACACAGGTCTTTGGCACCAGTACATCCCAGGATCCTCTCTCCAGTTTACAAAGATGAGTGTTTGTGTTTACTTTTCAGGGAAGAAGCAGGATTTCAGCCCCACTGAAATAATGCTTTGGGTGGAGCTTCCCCGCCCTGCAGTTGAGCCTCTGTGTTTCATAATGAAGATGTAGTAATTTGCCAAAGCTGAATTAGAGAAATAAAAAAATCTCAAGGACAGAAAAAAAGGCAACATAAATTTGTACCACTAAGTCAGCTCTTCCTCTAAAAGGCAACATATGGGACTACTCTTGCTTACATAACAGTTTGCTTTTCTCCAGTGAAGTGCTATAGTTTTTCAAGTTTTCCCCACCCTTTATACCTTTAAAAATGTATTTTCACAAAAAAGATATTTCAATTTACTTCTACTTTTCATTTGGCTCTCAGTAATTAGAGTACTTTTACGTGTTTACAATGCACTGTAGTTGGTAGCCTCGGTTATTTTCTAATAAAATAGGGATGCTAAAGATCTCCACTGTAACTTGGAAGTACCTTGCAGTTTAAAAATCAAACCTGATAAATAATATTATACACATGAAGCTACAGACAATACGTTCATGAGGCTTAACAAAAAACATGATCAACATCAAGCAAAAATAATGTGGGGTTTTTTAATGTATGAAGGCTTTTCCTGCAGAGTCAACTCAATTTCTGCTCTGTTTACTCAAATGCCTGTCAAGTCAATTCCTCACTGAGAGGAATTCTAGAATTTCTGTTTTATTCCCATTTCTCAGTTCTAAAAATTGAATTCCCTTACTGTCACCAGTTTGATGACATCCATCCTGCAGGAAATAATATCTTAACTGTGTGATGCTGAGGCTGTGGAGCACAGTTTTCTGAAGGAGCAATCTTTGCAATCAGCAGAGACACTTGTCCCTTAAAAACAAATTATCTACATGCTTGCAAAGTACAGCAGCTTTCCAAAGACTGAGTTATTTATTAACCACCAGAATAACCTTAAAAAAACAATATAGGTGGCATCTTTTTTAAAAAAACAAAACCAGCATGGTGTTTTTGCAAAAAGAAATACCTCAGTCTCCTAATGAAACTTACAAAATTACCTTTCTTTTCTTAATAACCGTGGATTTCATGCTATTTATGTCCACATTCCACACAGATGTGGTTTAGTAATAACATGGACAGTGCAAAGTGATTTTAATGAGCAATTCTGTGATATACTTTATGACTTATGTAGATTAGGAGAGGTCTCAGCATGAATCAAATGACATCACACAGTGAATGCAAGCAATCCTTGGCAAAAACACTTTTCACCCATCTGAGGTCAAAATACCTCATGGGACTGAAGAAAAATGAAATCGTGACCCCATTTTAAAAGGAAAGAAACTGAAGAGAAAAAACTTAAAGAGAAATCTAAGAAAATTCACATCAAAACAACTGAAAGATTTGTGCAAACCTTGAAGTTGAAGGCTGAGAAAGCTCCTGTCCTATCATGTAGGTAACACAAATGTTGACAGTGTAAGAAATTCTTGTTTGACAAGCCTATTCGTTAACAAATACAGAGTACACCCTTCTTTAATCTATGTGATTTACAGAAGCTAGCAAAGGTAGGGCAAAAAAAAAAAAAAAAGATCAAGCCTTTTTAGAGAATGATTGGGTTAATTACTTTTACCTTGTACTGAGACTTGCAGTTTTCGTTCCAGTTGGCGACTCCAATCCCTCCCCTGGCTTTGAGGATTTCTCTCTGTTCATTTGCTGGAGTATTGAGTTCAATTCACTAATGACATTAGCCTTGGGGCCTGAGAGAATCGGGCTTTTCACCTCTGGCACATCCCCCCATAGCTTGGATGTCCTTTGGGGGACAACTTTTGCCAGGTTGGGCTGGGCACTGATGGGAGGCGGGGGCGGAGCGGGAGGAGGGATCACAAAGCTGTCTACAGTTTCCTCGATCAGCGCGTCCTTGTAAAGTGCATTGCTTTTGTTGATTATGGGCTTCATTTTTGGCTTAGGAGGTACTGGGGGTTTGTCCACCAGAAATGTTTGCCCATCTGCATAGACTGTACAAGTATCCACGTTCTCCCCTCCTTCCGAGGATAAGGTAGAGATGCTGGACACTGTTGAGATAGTGCTGGTTGTCTCTAGGTGATGGTCACTGCTGCTCCGACTGTCGACCTCCTCGATCCCAGAGTCGGTGACGTTGTCAAAGCTGTCGGGGGGTGGCAGGAAGGAGGCAGGCAAACAGTTTGAGAGACCCACTTGCTTTTTGCCATCTGAGGAGTTTGCTGGCTGGCTGGGTGAAGGAGTGCCGTTCTTCCTCTGTGCCATAAGGTCTGTCAGCGCTGAGCCAGGCGCCGTGCGGTCGTCAGGGATGTCGAAGCTGTTGGCAAACTCCAAGGGAGGGGGCAGTGGCTCAGTGAACAGGAACTCCTCGTCGATGTCCACTGAGGCCAGGGGCGGTGGGGGGATGCGGAAAGGCAGGATGATGGGGTCGTCCACAGAGCTGGCGGCCACAATGGTTTTGCAGGGAGAAGCTGGGGGCTCGGATGCGGCAGGGACGCTCAGCTCACTCTCTGCTTCCTCACTGCCCTCTGGCCTCTCTGATGGGGAGTTTTCAGGGCTTGGCTCCATCTCAGGTCCCTTTTCCTCCTCATCCTCGGGCATATCATCTGACTTTGTTGTGTCCACTTTGTGTACCATCAACAAGCCAGCTGATTTTTGCTGCGAGGTATCCATGATGTTTATCAACATGTTCTTCTTCTCCTCAGCTTTCTTTTCTTTCCCTGCATCCATCTCATACTTGTTCTCAGTCTCCTGCCGTCTTAACAGGCCACGGGTATTTTGCCTGGTGATAGTGGCAGTAACAGGAAAAGTTGTTTCCATGTTGGGTCTCAGCTTGGTGTCGATGTAAAGCGGTTTGTTAAGGTCGGTTTTGACAGCGTCCCCTTTGCCTGGAATCTGCTGTGTCTGCTCTTTCATGGCTCTGTCCCTGGCAGAGAGTGCGAGGGCAAGTGGTGAGTTTGGATCCAACAGCTTCCCTGTGACTGGGTGGACGTAGCTATCTGAGCCTGGAGCACTCGTGGGCTTGGCAGCTGCTGTACTGTTGTCAGTACCTTTCACTTTGGATGGAGCATTCAATGTCCTTGAGTCACTCTGGTTGCTGGGTTCGCTGCTGTTAAAAAGGTTTTCAGGCTCTCTGGGGGTGGGGATTGGAGATGGCGACATGAGCTGTCTGAAACCATCCTCACTGCTGAATATTGCCTCCTCGGTGAACTTGGACTGCCTCATCCGTGGCGTTGGTGGGGTTAATCCAACATCCTCATCTCCCAGATCTGTGGAGAGGAACGCTGGGGAATTCCGCCTTGCTTCCAACCTCTTTTCCCTGTCCCTCACAGCCCCTGCAATGGCTGCTGCAAACGGACTGCTGACTCCCAAGCTGTCATCAGGCCGGAGCTGTCCGGGCTGCTCTGAAGACTGAGGATCGATTTCCATGCTGCTCCCTTGGCTGCTTTTCCCGCTGCTGCTGGTGGATGGCTCTTTGACGATGATGGTTGGGATTGGAATAGAGCAGGTCTTTTCTGGACTGTCCTCCACATTGGATTGTTTCACCAGCATCCCCTTCCGCCTGGCTGGCTTGGCCGGCACATAAACTGCTTTGCTGGCAATCTTCCCGACCTCGGAATAGGGGTTTTCTGGCATCTGGCCCCTCTTGCTCCTGAAATTCGCCTGAGCTGCAGCACTCCGGTTGTACAGGTCTTCTGAGTCCAGGGAGTATCGGTCCAGCTCCCGCCGGTAATAGATCCCTTTGTCCCTAATCATCGTCCCCACGCTCTCGGGTCTAACCAAAGAGATTTTTGCACCTGAATTCTGGTTAAATGGAGGTTTGATCGTTCCGTAGCTCCGGGACGTCAGGGATTTGGGGGAGTTGTACAGAGAGGGAGAAGGTGGCGGTGGTGAGGGAGGTAAGGACTGTGGTGGTGGTGGGATATCTTCAGAGGTGTCAGGCATTGAAAGGCTCCTGGTAAACTTCAGCATAGGAGGGGCCAGGAACTGCCGCTCTTCCTCTGTTATTCCTGAAAAATCAGAGCGTGCATTTAAAACACTGCCACATCCACATGGGATCCCTCATACTGTACTATTTCTCCATCCAACCCAGAATTCCATGGTGCATTCCCCGTGGCATGAGGAGTATGCAAAATTCCACAAGAGGCCTTTAGGTTGATTCCCACCATAATCATTCTTTCCTGTTGGACATCCCAGGTGCCAGGATTTAAAAAGATGCTACGGAATTTTAATTAAACTGATGTGTAGGGAAATGTTTGGGGTTTATGTATCATCAAGGTGGCTGTAGAAAAGCACATTTTCTTTGAAAATATTGAGCAGGGAAGACATTCTGTGCAGAGGAACCACTTCCGCCTTGCCCCAGCCCTCTACAACTGCATATAATAAATCAACTCAGAAACGTAATGAATTTTTAAGATGCAATTGAAATTTAGCAAAGGGACTGTGAAGACCCTATTGGGGAAAAAAACCCCATAATGTTGCATGTCAAAGATGACATATCATTACAAATATGGCTTTTAACATAAATAAACTGGGTAATAGTGGGATAGTTTGGATGTCAGTTTTACATCAGCATAATGTACTTCTAAATTGATAAGTCACTGCTAAGATTACTAACAAGAACAAAGAAAGACCAAATTTGGTCTGCTCTTTGTTTCTTTGTTGTAAAAATATTTATTGCAATCATTTGAAATGAAAAATAAAAGAAGATTTTTAGTCCATTTGATCAACAGGATTTCTTTGTAACCTACACAGCATTACAATGCTATCACCTCGATAACAAGGAAAGAAAGGGTATTTTGCCCTAATGTTTTGCAAAAGGCTTGTACTGATCTTTTTTCTTGTCCTTGTTAGAGGGAACATTGGAAAGAAAATAACAAAATTATAATTCCATACTTGCCAAGCAGAATGGGGAAATTATATCATACACATAAACTTTTTTTCTTATCAGCTTTGTATAAAGATTAAACAGACACTCACTGGGGTAAAAATGTTGGAGAAACATGCTTTAGGAGAGAAGCAAAGTTACTAAAAGCATGCTATTAATGAACAAAACCATACAAGAGAGGCATTTTACCTATAGATTTTTGTCTTCTCATTGTACCCCGAGGTATACCCAGAAAAGGACCTTGAGGGCTCCCTGGGACAGTGGGCGTCATCACAGCAATACCCTGTCTCTCATACATGGACTACAAAAGAGCAAACAAAACCCCAACAGCATTAAAGCAAAACCAGCACAAGCATGAAAGTTTTTCTCGCATGGAAATAATGCCTCATCCATTACTCCTTTCACTGAGAACTCTTACATAAAATAATAAACCTGGGGTTGTTTTTGGGGAGGAGGAGAAGAGAACAGGAAGGCTGGGCTTTGTTTAGACACTCATGAAAGGACAGCAGCTGCAAGTGGAGTTTGTTGATATTATTTACAAGGCAGTTGCTTAAGGTGGGTAATAGAAAAGTACGTCCAAAATGCAATAAAACCAGTCATTTTTTATCCACAAAGTTTTATAAGATTAAATTCTGCACTTGAATTATCCAATTTCGGAGTTCTGGTGTTTAACTTTTAATATGTGCTATAGTATTGATGTCAATTCTTCCTTTGCAAAGCATTGGATATTATTTAATCAAGGAATTAGATACATTAGTAGGAATAAAGCAGTGCTTCATGGCTCTCACTCACATTCATATCTGTAGCTGAGGGAAAACATCTACTAGAAGGCCGCTGTTTTATAGTTGCCACTCTGGAGTCCACAGTTGCATTGTCTGCAATTCTTGATGGCTTGGAAACTGGCACTATTTCATCCACTTTATCTGTAATATAAAAGCATTCAGTAAAATAAATATCACTTGTCCAAAGAAACGGAAAAGTTAAGTATTGCAAGGTCAAAGGAAGAGATTTACTTTTCAAAAAAATGCAAAGAAAAAGATTTTTTGGCATTTTAACAAGGCAACACTTGAGCACCATAAGTCGTGCAAGCCGAGCACTTTTTATTGCTGCTACATAACATGCATGCTTTAGTTTTAAGCCT
This sequence comes from Anthoscopus minutus, assembly GCA_013399455.1. NCBI lineage: Eukaryota > Metazoa > Chordata > Aves > Passeriformes > Paridae > Anthoscopus > Anthoscopus minutus. Next base: position 85,241 of record VWYI01041010.1, read on the forward strand.
GCATGCATTTAATGTTTACTTAGTGTGACTCGAAAAACAATCCTCTTCTTCAAACCTTCAAAATGTGAAGGGAGAATATCTATATAGAAATGGAAAGAAGACCTTTAGAAATAGTGAATCCGTACAGCACTGTTTCAAATAGCGATAAGCAGACTGTACTTAGTCATCAGAATTTCAGTGATATTTTGGACAATAACAAGTACTCCAGAAGTGCTCTTTTATGCCTATTCTCCTTAAGTAATCACATCCTCATTTGTTCACACTCTTGGACAAATAGGCTAGCACTGCTAACTGCATTCTTTGTTTAAATGAAACTTTTATATGTGGGTTTTTTGGTTGGTTGGTTGGTTGGTTAGGTTTTTTTAAAATTTCTTTTAATAACTGGAAAGTTTGGGAATGTATTTAGTCATGGTCAGAAACAGACCAAAAGTAGCCAAAGTCCAAATCTGAATGAGAACTTCAACATTTGGATTTGGGACTCTACTGCATGATGTGATGGTAAAAAACAGGGAAAAGTTTAATCAAGATATTCCAAAGCTGAGTGCTGGTGTTAGCCCAGTCTCCAACTTTGGTCACAAAGTTCATCAGCATTTAATACAAAATGTTACTCCCTCACACTGAAGACCTCAAAGTACAGTATAATCAACTAATTATTGCCTGACAGCTCCTTTTTTTGCCTCTTTTACTGCTATGAAACCAAGGCACAGAGAAATTAAATCATTAGCCTAAGCCATCAGGAGAGTTTGAGCTTGGAATCTCTAACTAGAATTGCACCAACACCTTCCCTTACTACACCTTCAATTGCATTTGCTTGCTTGTATCACATTAATTTCGTGTCTTTTTCCTTTGAAGTTTCACCAAAACTAGGATTAGTTGTATAGCCTGTGGCATTTGTGTGAGTGGAACCCCTTGCCTGGCTCCTAGGCTTCCACAGCACAAGTCAGAGCAATGCTACTTTTCGGCAATTAGCTCCATCTCCCAAATAATTATTTGTCAAACAAGGACAGTTACTTCATTAGGGTACTGCAGACTTTAAAAAACCACAGGTTTTTAAGGTGATCTAGAGCTGGTATTACTATCCCAAGTATTGTATTTAGGTATTTAAATTTTACCTCTCGCTGGAGAGCAGCGCACTCAGAGCCCTGGATATTGATATGGATGGGAATAAGGCAGGAGGAAAAGAGCTTTTGGTTCCTCTAAACAGTAGATCTGGCTGATGCAAGGATGATATTTTAAACGGGAGAAGAAGAGAGGGAAGAACTTTTAGCCTCTGGGTTAGAAAGAACGTTGTCCTAGAAGTGGATATTTCAGTGTCACAGAGGGTCAGGAAGCAGGCAGGAAAGGAAAGGCTGAGCAGGACCAGTAAGCTGAACACTGCTGAAAACTGTCTCACAAGAGTAGTGTTGCTGTTGCTTTTCAATTGAAGTTAGCATTCAAGTCTTTTCATTGGTCTGCTTTATTTTTTTTTTGTGGGATTTAAATCATCCAGTGGAAGGACAAAGGGAAAAAAAATCTTAAAATCATCACATGTATTCAAAAATAAAAACCTACTTCATGTCACATTTCATAAGGCTTTGTAGTACAAACTTCTGAAAGAAAAATAGCTGCACTTCCACTCAGGAAAAGGCATCAGAAAGCAACGGTGTAACCATGAACATTTACCCTATAAAGCAAAAATATGGTTGGACTGCAGGATGGTACTTAGGGGATATATCACCAAGAGCTTCAACTGGGCAGAGATTTCCTCTTAAGGCTCTCCCACCCTTGTTCTCATCCCAGTAGCCAAACAACTAATCTTTGGGATACAGAAAGAAGGAAGCCTTGGAAACTGAAGCACTCAAAATCTGCACATGAGAAATACAAATATACCATGTAAGAAGTGATCCCCTTTATTTTGAACGGACACAAGTAACCAGATACCCATTCAGACAACAAAAAGCTACAGGAAGAGTGATGAGACCATGACAGACACTTGGAAAAGCATGAAAATATTTGTTGGAGATGAAACATACACACCCTCCAACTGCACTGATTTTATTAGACAATCTTAGAAGTCAGATCCTAGTTTTGGATCTGACCAAAATATCAGTTGGTACTGATTCTTAAAATCATGTACTATTTCCATATGGGGAAAAAACCTCTGTGGTTTTATGTAAGTTTATTGCAGGTTTCCTGTCTGTAGAGAGGTTTTCAGTCCTTCTCACCCTATGGCAGTTCCCATTTTTCATATTTAGTCAAAGCACTCGGAAATGGGAGAGGAGGGCAGGTTAAAGCTTGAGCTGCTTTGCAAGGAACTCTTTAGGGCTTTCTCACATGGCACTTCAATAGCAGCACTGCACAGCCCCTTCTCTTGCTCTACTGCCCTTGGATCAGAAAGCAAAGGTAGAGTGGAGGTTGTCATTTTGGAGCTACTACAACAAAAAATGTGAAGCAGCCAGCACGTGGAGACTGATACTAAATGGCGGCAGCTATATGGCGGGTCCTGCAGGAAATGTCAAAATCTGAACACCTGGCCACATCTGCCCCACCCTGCTGGAGTGAAAGCACAACATGAAACAAAAACATCCTCAATGTGTTATCAAACATGCTCCTCAGGCCAAGGAAATGGACTGGCTGAACTGCAGTTAGTCTCACTCAGACTCATCCCAGAGAAAGAAGATGTGCTGGGCCAAACCTTCACTTGCCTGTGCCTCAAGCTGTTTGTCTCCACAGCACCAGAGTGCAAACCTCTCCTGCACCCAAACCACAAGTTCCAAATGTACTCCTACTGGAATAATTCGTTGGAATAATTTGTCAGGCTCACTAATTAGCTCTCCTCCCAGCCTTCTTGTGACCTCAAATACTCTGCAACACACATTCCTCATACCAACGAGAGGGGAAGCTCACAAGCTGAGGTTGGAAATTCTCCAAGGATAACTTTACAAATAACCCTAACAAAAGAGAGAAAAAAAGCTACAAAACAGATGCAAAAATTGGCACCTGCTTTGAGGTGTGTTGACACAGTGGCCCAAAGAAGTCTGTCTCCAAAGGGACTTTTAAAAGAAATGCGGCTGGATGAAGGTCAAAAGGAAGGAACATGGGAAAAGCCTGCACTAGAGGTTGGCCGTGCCAGCTGCATTTCCTCCTTGAACTGGTCATTTAGCAGAGTACAGCCACAAGCACACACGCACACACACTTTATAAGGAGTAGTTAGGAGTAGTTTGTGGCCGGCTGGTAGAATAACAAACTTTGATCTGCTTTTTTCTGAATAACCTCAGCCTCAGTGGAAGATAGAGAAGAAGAGTCTACCACTCACTGGCCAGAGAGCACGGCTCGGTTATAGTCACAGAAGAGGATTTTTAGACCTATGATTATTCTCTGGTATTTTCCATTGAAACTGCTCTGCACCTTCCCGAAAAGTCACAACGGCATTTTGAGAGAAACACAGGAGCCATGCTACACCTGTGAGAATCTGTCCCCACCATTCCAGGGGCTCCCGGGAGCAGCATCCTTCTGGAGAACTATCAGGGATACCACATGTAAAAGCCAGTCTGATGCCTCTGCATGCATATAGCAATTTGAGTGCCACTATATTAAATTCCCCCGAGAGAGGCAGCACCAACAGATATAAAGTAATTTATTGCCAAAGTGCGTTTTCATCTGCCCTGTTGGGTTGCCAATGGGACCCGTGCCCTGCTCAGGGTGCCAGCCCTCAGGAAATTGGATGGCCTAAAGGCACAGAAAGTAGTTGTGTTTTATTAAGAAGTAGGTTTCATCTCTGATAAAAAGTTCTTAATCACAGAGTAGCACAGTACCCAACAGCATGTCATGACTTTTATGTTCTCAAGAGGTCTGCCTGCTAGGCAACTTGCTTTTTTTTTTTCTTTTTCTTTTTCTTTTATAATTAATATCTGTGATAATTACAGGGGACAGTCTTCTCCTAATAGATTTGTTGCAGGAGATGGCTCTTATCCCCATAGAACCCATTGCTTAGTGACTCCTGTTCCGAATCCCCAGACTCTCTCAGAGGAAAAAGTATAATGCTGCCCATCAAGCCACCAGATCCATCATCAAATGAACTTTGAAAACGAGAGTCAGGTGCCCAGATAGATCTGGTGGCACATCACTACACAGCCCCCAAAAAGAGAAATATGAGGTATGATCCTGGCAACATTACTTATTGTACAACAAAGCCAAGACATGTGGATTAGCTCCACCGAGGGTCTTGGGAAGTGAGCTGGTGAGACCCACCATGAGAGGATAAGAATGGTCATGATCCAGTACAGGCTATACCCCAACACCTCAGGCTGGCATGCCAGAAACACCAGGCAAAGACTGATCGAACACAGTTGGGAGGCGAGTATTGCCAAGACCTCTATACTTACCACCAAGTCCCGAGTGCTTGCTCAGAGGGGGTGGATAATGGAGAAAGAAAACTCAAAAAACAGCTGCCTCAAGAAATGACTTGTATTTGTAAGAAAAGCAATGAATGCCTGGCACAGAGTAAAAAAATGCTCGTATGAAGTTAAAGTGAAAGAACAGAGGCAAATGTTCTTCAAATACCAGCAGCACACATCGTTAACAGTGCAAATATAAACTACAAAATGTTAGACTAATCTAGTCAGCCAGAATACAATGTTAGCCAATGTAGGAAATGGTTGAACTCTGCCACTGATGGCCTTATGGCTAAGAATTAAAAGGACAGGCACATTAAAAAAAACTCTAAAAATCCTATGGAACTGGTTATTTTTTCTTCCCACCCCCTTTTGCCTGGCGTGGAGGCATGGGCAGCGAGGCCCTCTCAGTTATGGCTCTCTGCAGCCGGCCACTGCGACAAGGCAGGGTGGCCTGCGGCGGGTCACGAGAGTCGCTCGTCCCTTCAGCCCCTGGTAAGCACACAGTGGAGGATGCCACTGCGTCCTCACCAGTCCATGTCGAGGCACATGTCAACTCGACATGGGGGGTGGCTCTTTGGGAGATGCGCGTTTCAAGGACCTGCGTCCTTGGCTGCTTGAGGAAAGCTAAAATCTCTGACAGGTAGTTATGGATGGCTCTTGTGGAGGTAGCCACAATGCCCAGCTGCAGCTCCATACGGCCCATGGACTGGGACATGAGACCCATGGACTGTGCATGCTCCCTCTTGATATTTTCCAGCAGCTGCACAATCCTACTGTTGGTTTCCATCAACAGCTTCTCTCCCTCTGTTAGCTGGGGCTGCCCTCTCCAACCCCTATCCCTAGGGACAGGCTCAACACCGCAGCGCTCTTCATTCATCTCATCATTTCCCTCCTCCTCAGGAGAGTCACTTTCAAACTGAGGAGTCCTACTGAGTGACTGATCCCCAGGAGACTGTATGTCCATGGTGCACTCCGGAGTCCGCACCGGCGTTTGAAATCCCTCAAAATCCTCCCCAACGTTGCTGTGCGTTTCAGATGAGGACAGCGGCCACTGCCAGCTCTCTGTGGTCCTGGCTGGCGAGTCTTCGTCAGAGGCAGGCACCGAGGATTCCTGTTCTTCAGCTGGTGTGGACAGCGAGCTCCCTCGGTGATGGCTGGCTTGCCTCGAGGATCCAGGAACCTCCCCATCTTGCTCCCCAGTGACATCTGGCAATCAAATAGAGGAGCAACAACCACTGTATCTGAGGCCAGGTAGATGGAGGTATCTACATGCATTGGACAACACATAGAAAGAAGCCAGTTGGGAAGCCAGAGTGTATGTGTTTGGGCAAACGGAAGGGCGGACTAAACTTTAGTGACTGCATTGGGCACATGGCAACTGGCATCATTAAGCACTTTTGGTCTCAATGCACACTGTCCTGTACCCAGAACACACACAGCCATGCTGCATCCCAAGGCAGGAGCTACCAAATTCCCCTCAGCGTGACTGTGACAGAAAATGTCAGTGAACCTAGCAAGAAGCTCACCTATGCACTGCAGTGGTGTCAGTCAGAAATCCCTGGGACGAGCTCAGGGCCAAGAGTCCAATTGAGCTTCCTGGGGTGTCAGATGTGCTCCACCACTGGCTGAGGGCAGCCCTTTGTTGCTCTGAAGCACTGCTGGCTATCTTCACTTTTGTCCGACGTCTCACGTCACCCCCACCCAAAATCTCTCCCAAATCACTGCTGCAGCGCGACGGTGGCCATCCATGGGATTATCCTGTGAGCAATGCCCTCTCCAACATTTTCCAGTTTTCCTTGCTCTCTTCCCCAAAAAGTAGGAAATGCTATCTGAGGGCATTGCTCACCAGGATGTCTTTGTCTCCTGGAAATGAACTGAGTTTTGCCCTCCCCTGGCTACCTCTTCCCTTGCCTGAGGGTGTGTGGTGTAAATCTGGATGCAAGCACTTCCCTGTGGCAACTCTAGAGAAAAATGTCCTCACGAAGAGCAGGAAAGGCTTGGGTATTTGCACCCACAGGAATCACCAGTTCAAATGGAGTGTGAGATCTGCCTAGCCTAGCTCCATCCTGCACCGCTCTGCATTACATGAGATTGTGGCTAGGACTCTGTACACTTTCTGTTCCTTCAGATAAAAAATTAGTTCACTTTTTTTTTTTTTGGTTTTTTTTTTTTTTTTTTTTTTTTT